>JAMPIV010008206.1:0-121302 GCA_024509875.1 Oreohelix idahoensis | reverse complement strand
TTGATAAATGTTCTTTTTCTAACTCATGTATGGCTGGAAGTCATCGACGCCAACTGCTGTGTACTTTTTGTTACAGTTTAATTGGACGTACACATTCGACAGCACGGATACAGTGACAAATCACAGGTTGGCATAATACATCATGGTACAATTGATAAATGGTCTTGCAATGATACATGGGTACTCGTTGAATAATAGCACAACGGAATGTCAGTAGACAAGCACTCAGTATTGCCCATATATATATATATATATATATATATATATATATATATATATATATATATATATATATATATATATAAATCATCTGAGTTTACTGACAAAGCATGTCAGTTTATAAACAATATTCAAGATGGCTTCTAGACCTAACCTCGTCTAGCGAAGATTCCTTTAAATAATGTTCAGCACATATCTTTCATATAATCATATTGAACCGCTAGTAATGGGTTCTCATCTGTAGCAGTGATCTCTGGACTCATCAAGCGATAATACGGGGCATCCCTTTCTCTTCCTGATAGTCCTTAAATATGTGTATACAAGATGGCTGCTGTCGTGAGCTGTCACTCACTTTAGGATACAAACTGGAATCTGTATCAAAGTTAATCCTACATTAAATGTTCTCATTGCTCTGTAGATTCTATCATGATGCAATTGACTTCATCATACAATATGGTGCTGCTAGAAATGAATGTCATCTTCATCTAGTTAAATATTTCCTCAGACGTACAAATCGTGCGTCTGCCTATCGAAAACGATGGCTTCGTAAGAGAGTTCATAAGAAGTGCTTTTGTTACCTTGGTATCAGAAATATGATTCTGCCATTCCTTGGCAATAAGAATAAACACTAGGGTAAAGCATACACGATAGGTCTAGACGACTATCACTTTCCCCTACACATATATCGATCACTTTTTCCGGCGAACAGCCGATACAGAAAACACGACAGCCCCCCATCATCAGGGCGAAGCCAAAACACAACTCTCTAGCCACACATCCGCTGAACAGCCTTTGACCTTTCTAGCGACAAAGAACATATAGTTCGACTTAGATATGTAAAGATATACAGATATAAGACAGACTCGTCCTACCTAGTCAAACACTACACATAAATTCAGGCCATAGATATTCTGAAGCAAGAACAATCTATTTCTACCCAAACAAAGAATAAATCGCAGTAAAACTGGATTCGTCCGCGGAGTTCGATCTGAGACTCCTTTCAAGGGGAAGTAACTCAATATTGACTTTTCCTTAAGCAAAAAAGTTTCTATTTTGTTTACAAAATATTTGCGAACATAACAAGCATACAAATGTATAATATTGCAAGATATCAAAGACTGCACGTAACAGTGGTGTTATTTTTTAAGTTATTGTGCCTTTCAGTAAGTGACTCCAGCCGGCATTTCTGGTATGATGTTGTCTATTAAACAAACGCGTATTTATGTCAATCCTACATGTGTACATATCTAATATTTCTTAAGTCATAAGACATCTTGGCTATTCTAGCGAGCTATATCGGAGCACTGTAGTTTATAATAATAATAATAAATTCTTTAAGCGCCAAACACGGCGCATAAGGCAGAAACCAGTGCTCTCCAGGTTACCATGTAGTTTACCATGTTGAATTTAAGTCTTTGACATCTCAGATCATATAGCATACTACAATAATTATATAGCGATGTATGAATATGGCTAGTCAGTGGGACAATTTTCTTTCATCTATTCGTCGACTATATTGCTGTTAAACGCTGTTCAACCTGAAAATTGGTTATAATTGGGGTATATTGTGCGTTAGGTTCTTCTATGCTAGTCGATTGTTAGTCCTGAAAAGGACTGGTCCTGAAAAGGACCAATAGCTGGCTGTCTGGATTCCTCTTCGTTGCTTGTCTGTTCGTGGTGCTGTGGCGTGTGTCACTGTCTGGCTTGTGTGGTTCTGTTGGTTTTTACCCTCCTCATTTCTGATTCTTGTGTCTTCCTTTTCTCCCATATCTGAAATAGCATTTTTTCTATGATTGCTGGGAGTAGTCATTCTAGTGTTGCAGATAGGATGCTCAGTTATACATTAAATAATGAAATGTGTTGGAAAGAGTTTCAGTTCATAAATATAATGGCACAGTTTCTGAATAAACAAAGTAAACTGCCATTTTAATCAATACTAGATTTTTGATTTAATCTATTACAATGTTCAACAATATGAGTATCAGAAGGTCCAACGATGAAATTCACGCACTTATGTTCAACAATACTGCAACAATAGAACAGTTTATGGCCTTCAAAGTATCATCTCTGTACTGTGAAACTCTGTAATGTCTAAGTGTAAAAATATAAACAACGCTGACCTAGATACTGCATTCACTTGATAGGTCACGTGACAAAGTGTTGACAAAGAGCAAACTAATACTTCAAGTGTGTCGTATCAGCCACAGGAAATGGTCTGGTCTCGGTAGTCTGTTGACTTCTCAACTTCTGCGAGGTCAAACCCAGAAAGCTGGCTCACTAGTGTTAAATATGTTTACAGTGTTAAATAACCTTCTTGTTGAATTCCACCAGAGTTAAATGCTGTTTCTATATATACTGTTGAATGGTGTATAGATATGAAGTTGTATTGTTCCTTGTTCACACTGACATCAACTATTTACAGGATCACAGTGTTAAGAGGTGTGGTGGTCTGTGGAAGCTCCAATGTTAAAGACTTGTTGTTGGCCCCAGCGTTGCTCGTCAGAGTGGTTGTTAGGAATAGGAATATCAACTCGACCTACGCAGTGGTGTGTAGACATAGAGTGAGAGTATAATACGCGAATGATGAAAGAGTTCGAAGAGTTGATAAATGTTCTTTTTCTCACTCATGTATGGCTGGAAGTCATCGACGCCAACTGCTGTGTATTTTTTGTTACAGTTTAATTGGACGTACACATTCGACAGCACGGATACAGTGACAAATCACAGGTTGGCATAATACATCATGGTACAATTGATAAATGGTCTTGCAATGATACATGGGCACTCGTTGAATAATAGCACAACGGAATGTCAGTAGACAAGCACTCAGTATTGCCCATATATATATATATATATATATATCATCTGCGTTTACTGACAAAGCATGTCAGTTTATAAACAATATTAAAGATGGCTTCTAGACCTAACCTCGTCTAGCGAAGATTCCTTTAAATAATGTTCAGCACATATATTTCATATAATCATATTGAACCGCTAGTAGTGGGTTCTCATCTGTAGCAGTGATCTCTGGACTCATCAAGCGATAATACGGGGCATCCCTTTCTCTTCCTGATAGTCCTTAAATATGTGTATACAAGATGGCTGCTGTCGTGAGCTGTCACTCACTTTAGGATACAAACTGGAATCTGTATCAAAGTTAATCCTACATTAAATGTTCTCATTGCTCTGTAGATTCTATCATGATGCAATTGACTTCATCATACAATATGGTGCTGCTAGAAATGAATGTCAACTTTCATCTAGTTAAATATTTCCTCAGACATACAAATCGTGCGTCTGCCTATCGAAAACGATGGCTTCGTAAGAGAGTTCATAAGAAGTGCTTTTGTTACCTTGGTATCAGAAATATGATTCTGCCATTCCTTGGCAATAAGAATAAACACTGGGGTAAAGCATACACGATAGGTCTAGACGACTATCACTTTCCCCTACACATATATCGATCACTTTTTCCGGCGAACAGCCGATACAGAAAACACGACAGCCCCCCATCATCAGGGCGAAGCCAAAACACAACTCTCTAGCCACACATCCGCTGAACAGCCTTTGACCTTTCTAGCGATAAAGAACATATAGTTCGACTTAGATATGTAAAGATATACAGATATAAGACAGACTCGTCCTACCTAGACAAACACTACACATAAATTCAGGCCATAGATATTCTGAAGCAAGAACAATCTATTTCTACCCAAACAAAGAATAAATCGCAGTAAAACTGGATTCGTCCGCGGAGTTCGATCTGAGACTCCTTTCAAGGGGAAGTAACTCAATATTGACTTTTCCTCAAGCAAAAAAGTTTCTATTTTGTTTACAAAATATTTGCGAACATAACAAGCATACAAATGTATAATATTGCAAGATATCAAAGACTGCACGTAACAGTGGTGTTATTTTTTAAGTTATTGTGCCTTTCAGTAAGTGACTCCAGCCGGCATTTATGGTATGATGTTGTCTATTAAACAAACGCGTATTTATGTCAATCCTACATGTGTACATATCTAATATTTCTTAAGTCATAAGACATCTTGGCTATTCTAGCGAGCTATATCGGAGCACTGTAGTTTACCATGTTGAATTTAAGTCTTTGACATCTCAGATCATATAGCATACTACAATAATTATATAGCGATGTATGAATATGGCTAGTCAGTGGGACATCTTTCTTTCATCTATTCGTCGACTATATTGCTGTTAAACGCTGTTCAACCTGAAAATTGGTTATAATTGGGGTATATTGTGCGTTAGGTTCTTCTATGCTAGTCGATTGTTAGTCCTGAAAAGGACTGGTCCTGAAAAGGACCAATAGCTGGCTGTCTGGATTCCTCTTCGTTGCTTGTCTGTTCGTGGTGCTGTGGCGTGTGTCACTGTCTGGCTTGTGTGGTTCTGTTGGTTTTTACCCTCCTCATTTCTGATTCTTGTGTCTTCCTTTTCTCCTATATCTGAAATAGCATTTTTTCTATGATTGCTGGGAGTAGTCATTCTAGTGTTTCCTCGATGACTTCTTCGTCTGATTGGTCGTTCGTTTTTGTTTCCCGTGTGTTAGATGTAATTTTCTCTACGGTTTTTCGTTCTGCTTCTATTTTCTTGAGTATTGCTGTGTTTTCTTCTTTCAGCTCTGTCAGCTTCTTGACCTCTGCTTCTACCTGCTGCTGAATTTTTTTTCATGTTTTCCATCATATTTCTAACGCTCTGTAGGTCTATCACGTCTTCACCACTGTCGGTTTTATCAGATTGGTATCTTTTTTATTCCCTGTCTTTAACCTTTCGACTTGTATGATTTGAGAATTTGTGTTTTCAGTTTGTAGGCAACTTTGGACTTCGTTTGCGGACCATCTGGTATCCACCCTTCTTAGTACCAACTTCTTTGTTGTCTTGTCGGTCTCCATCACTACTTTTATCTAATGGGGCAGCATGAATTCTTTCGGTCAGTGGGACAGCTTTTGTTTTCTGCTTTTATTGTGTCTATTGTCACAACCTTCATCCTGTCTCATCCTATGTAACATTGTTTTCCAGTTATCACGTGCCGATCCTTTCTGGTCTGTGCCAACTGTCGAGGTTATCTCCCTGTCCACTTTCATGTTCAAGTCTGATTCAGATCCCACTCTCCATTTGTTGGTTTTATTATTGCTGGTTACATTCTTAGTAATTAGTTATAGTTAGTTTTCTAGTTGTAATTGGCGGTGAGAGTGTAACAAGGTAATAAGTGTTTACGACGCCGACATGTGCATCCACTGAACACTTTTTGTGATACAAGAAGTAAGACACAATGAAGCTATACATAATTTACGGGTATTACAGTGCGCAGATGTCGACCATTACTAAACACACAATAGTGACTAACACACGTGCCACTTTAAAAAAAATTGCTCTAGACAAGAAGAAAAGAATAAATGAAACAACATAAATACAAGACTAATGACTTACTTAGTCGTTCCTCTTATATCGTAAGGTGTAGAGGCTTGGAAGAGAGCGCAATCTTATCCTATCGTCTGCCTTCCTCCTGGCCTTGGTCAATTCTACTCCTCCGTCATTCAAAGATTGTCTAATGTTGTCCTCCTGGGGGTCTGGGTCTTCCTGGAGGTCTGGATCCCTGGCTCTTAGTTTCCCATGCTTTTCGTGTTAGCCAATCTTCTCTCACTCTGCAGACATGGCCAAACTATACTAATGACACTGGTTATAACAAACCCAAAAACAAATGAGAATACCACAACGAATATAAAAATTATGATTTGCATGGAGAAAATGTTAAGAATTCTCCACAATAAATGGACCACGTGACTGGTATGACAGATTATACAAGTAACATGACTTGTCCTATAGCACCTGGTGATTAAGGGCTGGGCACAATTTAGCATGGACAAATGTGCTTCTACATTTCCAACGAGGAAAAACAATTATTCGTTGTAGCTAGCTTTACAGTGTTCAGCTGCCAAAAACAAAATAACTCCTCACGAAAATTGAAATGGAAAAAAAGCAATTTGTAATTGTAGGAAAATTTGGTACCATTACCTTTGGGATCGATGTTCGCATTAAAATTGTATTGATCAATCAAATGCTGCGAGCTACGGCACCAGCGGAGACGTAATATACAAAGGAAATGTGAACGCGTAGAGAAACATTTTGTGTGTGTTAAAGGTGGCCTCGTTCTAATAGAACTATAACGAACAGGATGGATGAAAAATGATAATTTTTTCACTGTTGCTTCCAGGAGGAAACAAGGTATGTTTAGGTGTAGATGACAGTGCAAGGAATGCAAGATTTGCTAAGATAATTGAATGCTGGTGTGTCAACACGTGAATTGATAAGACTGTTTGTCACTTCTGCTAAGCCTAGCAGATCGCAGAATGAACGGAATGTAGAAGGACATATATGGAAAGAAAGCTGCAAGTCGTCTGAGTAAAACGAAATATGGATGAACATGATAGCTTGTATATAAAACTAGAACGACCAAGTCTCACATGTTCTCTATTCTTATAGCTGTTTATCAAATATTTTATCCATAAGTGTTTAACTCTTAGTATCCGGCTGGCCTTCTCAGGAGGCCGATGGACTTTCGCCATTTTACGGCTGGCCTTCTAGAGCGGCCGTAGTCAGTTTAGACTGTTTCCGTGTCAATAGTCAAAGATTTAACATTATTTACATACTTTTCTTCCCAAAAAGAGTTCTAATGCCGTTTCCGGAGCACATAGTGTTTGAAAACTGAAAATCGTGTTAAATATTGATCAATTTTGATTACATTTAGTACGGTTCATTACTCCAAAAAAAAATTTTTTTTCTGTCTGAGAATGGCTTCGTGTTCAAATGGTCGTTCAAAAAGATTATCAGCTGAACACGCATCACAGCTTATTAAATCATGGATTGATAATGACAGCGATGAATCTTCGAGTAGCCAGCCTTCTGATAGTTCAGATGACGCTTAATTTAGCGAAACATTAGCAGATTTTGAGGACAAGGGGGCGTGTCCCTTGATTGGACCTAGTTATAGAACTGGTAGGGGATTGCTAAAAAGGAAAGGTAAATGCCATAAAAACGAAAGAGAAGATAGATCTAGATCACAGCTGAGATCGGTAATCACTGAATCTGGTAGGCCTAATGCAGAGCTTCAGAACACCATTACTGAACAGGAGGTTGAATGGAATGAAGTTGATAAGGGTTCAACTCAGAATGCATTTCGCTTTGTTCCACCTCAGGGTAGGACTCCTGGTGTGAATCCAGATATTGTCCCCGAAGACTCACCAGCACTGTTTTGCCTCAAAGCCCTTTTTACAGAGGAAATATTGGAACAACTTGTTGTGTCTGTCAATGATTATGCTGATCACCTCTGTCAGTCAAAAGCAGCAACAGCGAGCACTGGGTCTGTTTATCGCAACTGGCATCCAATAACACTTCATGAACTTTACAGGTTTTTTTCTGTTATCGTAGCCATGGGCATTGTCAAAAAACCAAAAATGAGTGATTACTGGTCTCAGGAGCCTTATATACAGACTCCTTGGTTCAGGCAGATATTTACAAGGGACAGGTTTCAAGCATTGTATCACACAATGTTCCATGTAAGTGATGTTGACGCGCAGGGAAAAGCAAAAATCGAGCCGTTTCTGCAGAAACTCCTAACACGATTTCAGGAGGCATTTTATCCCTACAAAGAGCTGTCTTTAGATGAAATGGTGATAGGGTGGAAAGGCAGATGGGCACATAAAATGTTCAATGCCTCAAAGCCTAAGAAATATCATGTCAAGACCTTCGGCCTTTGTGACAGTAGTACTGGTTACGTTGTCAATTTATTGATTTACTTCGGTGCCAATACATCATACAGTCCTGAGCTAGATGTAAAGAGCCAACAAGCCATCAAAGTCTTTGATACACTGCTAAAACCTTGTGGAAAAGGCCATCATATTTATGCAGATCGTTACTATACAAGTTTTGCATTGCTGCAATATCTTACCGACAACAATCAGTATGTTACTGGAACTGTAAATATAAATCGTAAAAATTTTCCAAAGGCGTTGAAGACTACACAACTGATGCATCTCCAGATGAAATGGTTTCTCGATCTAGAAAGTAAATTTCTTTGTGTAATGTTTAGAGATAAAAAGGCAAAATGTCATGCATTCTAGTGTCAAGTTCTGCAACTGTGGAAACCAAAGAAATCACAAATCGTTTCGGCGAAAGAAAGCACAAACCCGCTATGATTGATGACTACAACCAACGAATGAATGGATGTGACAAGGTTTACCAGTGTGTAACAACCTACGGAACATTCAACAGAAGAACCAGAAAGTGGTGGAAGAAAATATTCTTTTGGATTTTTGAAGTTTCCCATTTGAATGCTTTTATGTTGTTTGCACTCAGCAGATCAGATAATTCAAAGAAGCTGACCCTACTGCAGTTCAAGAATGAGTTAATTACAGAACATAGTCGTATTGCTTCTGATATTATCCAGAATATCCCACACAGAGTATCTCATGCAAATCAACACAACAGTCCGTTGAACCGTCTGTGTGGAACCAGACACATTGTAAAAAAATCTACATTTCTGCGCAGGTGCGTCATTTGTAGCACCCCTCAAGTTAGAGTGAGAACATATTTTTATTGTGATAGGTGCACAGATCATCCACACCTTCACCCAAATGACTGCTTTGCCAAATACCATGAGGCAAAGTAGTTTAATTTTAAGAATGAAGGGAAAATTTACATTGTATATAGTAAACTTTCAGATTTGGAGTGCATCTTCAAAATGTGCCAACAAATTTTCAGTTGTAATAAAAATAGTATTTATAAAAAGGAGGAGCAGCTGAAACTTTTCTACATTGTGTGAGTGTACTTTCAAATGGAAGTAGTTTTAGGAGTTTCTGGCTTCAAATTGGATTATTTTTGTGGGTAAGTACAACTCTTTTTCAAATTTTTTAATATTTAAACTTTCCTGCACTCTGTACTGTATAGGCATGTTGCATGTTTAAAATCATTCAATATTCAGTTAGGTGCATGTCAAAAGGCTTTCTTTTCTCCACATTGTAATACATAACATTTTATGTTATCATTATAAATAAATTATTTAATGCAAATTCAGTAACGGTAGTCATGTCTAAATATAGGCTAAAATATTTTTGCGCTGTGACTGAATATACCAAAAAAGTTCAGATTGTTATAAAAACTTTATTTGTGCTCAAAAACAACTGCAACTTTCCTACATTATATGAAAATGTAGTTTAAAATAAACGTAGTTTTATGGAATGAAGTTTACCAGATTTAATTACACATAGTGATAAGTACAAATTGTTTTTCATTTTTTTACATTAAAAAGTTTTTTTTCATTCATTAATCTATATATAATCTACTGAACCGATCAGTTAGGTGCATGTCAAAGGAGTTTCATTTCTCTACATTTTGATATATAACACTTGATGTTATCATTATAAATAAAGTATTTAATGCAAAATCAGTACTGGTAGTCATGTCTGTTAATATAGGATTAAAATATTTGTGCGCTTTGTCTAAATTACCAAACAATTTCAAATTGTTATAAAAACTTTTTTTGTGCTCAGAAACAACTGCAACTTTACTACATTATGTGCAAATGGATGTAGTTTTAAAAACACGTAGTTTTATGGGTGTAAGTTTACCAGATTTAATTACACATAGTGATAAGTACAAATTGTTTTTCATTTTTTTAAATTAAAAAGTTTTTTTTCATTCTTTAATCTATATGTTGCATGCATGTTTAAAACCACTGAACCATTCAGTTAGGTGCATGTCAAAGAAGTTTCATTTTTCTACATTTTGATATATAACACTTGATGTTATCATTATAAGTAAAGTATTTAATGCAAAATCAGTAATGGTAGTCATGTCTGTAAATTTAGAATTAAAATATTTGTGTGCTTTTTCTAAATATACCACAAAATTTCAAATTGTTATAAAAACTTTATTTGTTCTCAGAAACGACTGCAACTTTCCTACATTATGTGAAAATGGATGTAGTGTGAAATAAAAGTAGATTTAGGAGTTGAAGTTTACCAGAATTAATTACACATGTTGATAAGTACAATTTGATTTTAAATTTAAAAAAGTTTAAAAATTTTCTGCACTTATTACTGTATATGGTGAATGCATGTTTAAAACAACTGAACAATTTAGTTAAGTGCGTGATATAGGAGTTTCATGTTTTCACCTTTTGATATATAACACTTTATGTTATCTTTATAAATAAATATTTTAATGCAAAATCTGTAAATGTAGTTATGTCTAAAAATGTACTCTCTGAAATTAGCTCGTAAAAACGTGGTTTTTGAGCTCGTATACTAAGAGTTTTAATGAAGAATAACGCACAAGTTAATTTCATATAGAATCAGCGCGCCAGGCTTTTTGTCAATTTGATGTTACATTTTTTGACTGCAAGCTATACACTCTTTGAAAAATTATTTGTGGCTTGTTAGTGCACTAAAAGCCTGTGTTTAACATTTTTTATCTTTTTGTTTTATTGGCTCTAAACTGATGCGTGGAATGAGAACTCGTACATTTTAATTACTGCCTGTGATGATTTTGTTTTGTATGTTTGAAAAGTTCAGCCCTCTATCTTAACTATTTACACACTTTTATTAAGAAAATTAGTAGTGTGGGAATATCTATCTGTTGGGTGTCCATGATACAATAATGTTGACTATATTCAAGGTCATTTAGTGAATAATTTATTTAACTATGTGATGGTGGGCAGAAACAAATGGAACGAACAAATAGGATTACGTCACAAACAGGTAAATTAATGTGTCATAAAGAACGAACGAACGAACTTTATTTTTAAAGGGTTAAGAATTGGGCACGCAGGCCCGTCTGACATTCTGCCCTTCCTCTCTCTCTCTCTCATCATGTATACTAATATCCTTTCATCCTCACATTTACTTTAAGCATTATTAAGGCTTTTATCATTATGAAAGTAATATTACATTTGCAATAATCATCATAATTAAAGTGTTTTTAAAATAAAATAAAAATAATAAAAAAACAAAAAAAAATTAATAATAATAATGAATTTGAAAAAAAAAATAATAATAATAAAACAACAAAAAAACAATAACAACAAGACATATGAATCGAATTCTTCGTACTGTAAATTAGTGATTTGAGACATATTCAGGGGTATGTTATAAGAACTTGTAAAATGTTCATTCGGTGTTCAACTAAATGACTCAGGGACTTTTTTGTTTTTTTTAGGTTCATCAAGATGAGGTGGGTAAACAGTTACTTTCCTCGCTGTCTTTGCGTCTCAAACTCAAGACCAGAATCAGACAAGATCGATAGTTAGATAGACATACATGAAAGCAATTAATTTGCCAAGGGTTGAAAATCGGACACAGTCCCCTCGTGCATTCTTCCTTCCTCTTGCTCATCTTTTATTACTGTTACTCAAACATTCTCCAGCGTACTGAAAGTATTAATTTAAGGGCAGTGCAACATTACAAGGAAGTATAACAGCATACATTAACAGTACCTGATCATAAAATTAAGAATATAAGTTATTAAGAATATAATATTAAAAATAAGTATATTGTATTGAAAACTAGATCACCAGAGCCTCCATACAGTATATTAGATAAAAGTACAACACAATCAGTTAGGGTGGCATATAATCAGCACTCATAAAGTATTTGAACAGTATACGATTGTATGAGTAAGGACTGTGCGTGTTTTTCAGGTCATTTGGAAGAATGTTCCAAAGATGAGCAGCTGAGTAAGCCAAACTAGTTTTAAATAGGTCAAGCCTGGGCTTGGGTACCTGTAATTTGTTTAAGCGCTGACTACGTCTGTCATTGTATTTTAAAAGCGGCCAAAGATACTTTGGAGCATTCTGTGACAGGATTTTGTGAATAAATTTCCCTTTGTTAAAGAGGAAGAGCTTCTTGAGGGGTAATATTTGAAGATAATTATATAAATCTATACAATGTGATTGGTGTTTATCAGCAACAAGGCGCATTGCGCGTTTTTGAAGCGAGTGGAGCCTTTTTGTGTTGGAGACAGAACAACCCTCCCAGATTGTGGAACAATAGTCTAGATGCGTTTGTATATGAGATATGTAGAACATTTTCCTTGCCTCTTCATCCAGGAAATGTTTAATTTTGGCTAATTGGTAAACTTTTGGTGCTGTTTGCTTTGTGAGTGCATGTACATGTGAGTTCCAACTTAGGTGTTGGTCAACAGTGATACCTAGAGTTCTGTGTTCATTTACGTTTTTAATTAGTGATGTTCCAATGAAGAGCTGAAGAGTTGTTTTCTGCAAGTTTTGTAGTTTTTGTCTGGTTGATATTAACATACATTTTGTTTTACTAATATTTATTTGCATGCGATTCTCGTTGCTCCACGTAATAAGATTTTGTGTATCGTTTTGTAAAGATTGTTCTAGTGTGGTGCACTTTTTATCACTAGTATAGACAGTACAGTCATCGGCAAAAAGGTTACATGATGAGTGTTTGAAGTATAGAGGAAGATCATTAATGTATACGATAAAGAGAAGAGGGCCGAGAATAGAGCCCTGAGGAACACCTGTATGGACAACGGTTGGGTTCGACTAGGAATTATTGTAAGAGACTATTTGTTGTCTGTCTGACAGGAACGATTTAATTAACTTTACCAGCTTAATATTTACTTTCATTTGTTGGTCATAACACAGTTTTTTTTAAATAATAATTTGAACAAAAAATGTACCAGAATACATTTAAACGAATGAGTTATATCCGTTGATTCTTTGTCTTGTCAGTCAACAGTTTTATTCTTGGTACAAATTCTGAAAGAGTCTCCACTTATCATTTTTAGACTCCATTTTGTTTTCATTGCTTCGGATTAGAATAAGAACGCGTCGTTCTCTCTTCCATTCCACAACTTTGTTTCTCACTAACACTACTAGTTTTGGAATATTTCAGTTGAATTATTTACAGTGTGTCCCAAAAGTCTGGATTCATAGAGAATTCGGCTGCTACTTGTCTTTGTGAGGATCCCTCTCTTGTGGAGATGAGAACAATCTTTGTGCGTTAATCTGCTGCAAATGTCGAATCCATATTCACACGGACAACAATTATTACATAAGTTAGAAAGGCAAATAAATTTAGATATGGCAAATTGCCTATATTTCCAGACGTTTGGCCCATCCTATATTTCCAGACGTTTGGCCCATCCTATATTTCCAGACGTTTGGCCCATCCTATATTTCCAGACGTTTGGCCCATCCTAAAGTTATTGACTAAATAGTATGTGTAACCATGTGAGATGCTTCTCGTATCCCCATGTGGTAGCCACACCATAGGCTGGGAGCCCCTGCTCTACAGGACTTAAAATCTCATCATTCCTGTACGTTAGTCTATGCTATTAATTTTTACGTCTATTTATTAAATTAACTGTGACTTATCGTGGAGTTTGTAGAGCTAGGTAGACCATTCCTTCAGTTCCAGAGAAACAAATAATCTGCTTGTATGCAGCCCTGTCACCGTTATGAATATGGGCTACTTTCTAAATCATGTAAGTCGAGAATCAACTTATCCAAGTCAGAACAACACTGTATCTTAGATGCAATGAATTTAGTAGCTGACGGGTTAAACATCTCTTGGTGTTTGGAGGACCACCAGTAAATTACGAAAGTCAAAAAATAATGTTGTCGTACATCCAAAAACAAAAACTTCATGACGAATGTGTTTTTCTGTAGCCGCTGTTTCTCTTCCTTTGTCACATTTTTTGTCTGCGTTTATTTACAATAGCACTGGTAGTTCAAAGCCGAGTGGAACAATCCCAGTTACTGTGGTTTGGTCACGTTTGTAGTATTGGAGAAGAACGGCTGCCACGACACATATGGGAAGACAATAGCCAGGGATCCAGATCTCCAGGACGACACATAGTTTGCTGGGAGGACAACATTAGACAATCCCTGAAGGACCGAGGACTGGACTGGAAGCAGTTTACATGATAACATGGCGCTCTCTCTGGCTAACCTCTACACCCTAAGGTGGAAAAGGTTTGTGTCGTTTGGTTTTAATGAACATCTTCACTGCACACGGACAACTCCATCAGTGCTCCGATCTCCTCCCTTAGATCTCAAGGAGGATATCAGCACAGTGCACGAACTCCAAAGCACAGGCGACAATTCCAAGTGCGTGTATTTAGGAATCATACATTCTATAAATATTTTGTTATCGGATAGGTTTTCCTACTTTTGTAAATTCTGCTAGGGCAAGGGCCGTAAGGCCTACTCTTTACGATTTCCAATTGCCAGGGAATTTTTAACGTGTGCAACTTGCACTCGGAACCTACTATTTGTTCGTCCTTATCCGAGAAGGCTAGGCCTGCAATCACACTACCCAGGGGTTCATCGGGAGTATGACATGATTAGGACCCAGTGGTTCTGAAAAAATTCCGTCATAAATATTCCTTAGACTGCGAAACGAACCCTAAACCTTTATAATTAGAGGCGGACGCCATACTTCTTAGTCACTTCGGCCCCCAGGGTAGAAGAGAAAATACTAAGTAAGAAAATGTGTTTAAAAGATTGTCGAAGTTCGCTTTTTGGCGCCGATGAAACTTTTCGGCGCGGACATCTGCGAGCTTAACGGTCAATATAAATTATAAATTCACATTGAAAGGGGCAAAGCATAAAAGTGTTAACTACTTTAACATGTTGCATCAAACTCCAAATTTTATAAAGTCTTTTAACTCTAAACATAAGACACACAATAAATTTGTAACAATATAAAAATTGTACTAACAAAAGTAAGTGAATTGTTTTTTCCTTTTAGAATTTTGTCTTTTAAAATTCACAAAGTTAAAAAAGTAATGAAAATATATTATTTATTATGATTTTTATTAATAATTAAATTGGTTCCCTTTTTTTAAAAGTAAATAGGATGCTTTCCCCTAACTTCTTGTCTCTGCTGCTTAAAGTATCACATAGTCAAGTTTTTTTTTTTTTCTTTTTGTTTCACTTATTTCTGAGATTCGACATCCGGTCAAAACATGACAAGAGGTGTGATATCTCGGTTATAAGCGGGGCATATTGTGCGCATTTTTATTACATTTTGTTGTACTGTTATTTCTGTCCTTTGTTATTTAATTATGTTAGGCGAGGGGAGGGGGAAGGGGGGGGGTATATTTTATTAAATTAGGGGGAAAGGGGGTAGGGAGGGGACAGGGGGGAGGAAAGAGAAGGGGGGAAGGAAGAGAGGGGAGAATTCGTGGGGTGTGGGTGGGGGGAAAGTGGGGGGAGACTTTTATATTAGCCATGAAAAGGTCTATTTCTGTGAAAGACCTCTAGCTGCCTGTCTGACCGTCACATCGTAAGGTTTATTCAAGTGTTTCTGCTTGTTCAATCCATATACTTATTTACTTGTATTTTTTAAGCGTAATGATTTTACCTCTATATCTATTATTGATAGTGTGTCGACGTGTCGTTAAAATTACTACTACCTGACATGACAATCCGTGTGTTTTTTCGTTTCCTCTTGTGTCTACCGATAGTGTGGTCTTCCATAATTCCAGCTGATTTATGTCTTTATCAATGACAATTTGACGTATGGTGTCTAAAATATCAATAAGTAATTTTTCTATTGGATTATTTATTGTATGACTATGTTGTTTTATTTGATATGTCAGTGATAAACTGTCTCTCTTGTTTTACGGTTTTCGTTCGTTGTTGGTGGACTGCTTTATTTTTCTACCCTTAGTTATATAACTGTAATCTCTTTAGTAAGTTGTTGGAGTTGGGGTTGGGGTTTGATGTGTAGTTTCTGCTTACTTGAAATCGTATTTGTTTTCAAACTATTTCTTGTCTTAGGTAATGGTTTTAACAATCCTTCTCATACCACTATGACATATATTAATAATCTCAAAAAAACCTATGTGACAGCGTTGTAATTCTGCTCAAGTCAGTCCATCTCTATCAGTATTACTAATCTATCCCAGTTTATAGTCTATAGCTCTGTCAGCATTACAAATATATCCCAGTCCGCTCATCTGTAGGTCTTTGAACGTTACAAATATGTCCCAGTTGGCTCGTTTGTAGGTCTGTAAAATTACCAATTTATCTCAGTTAGATCATCTGTAGTTCTGTAAATATTACAAATCATTCCCAGTTAGCAGCCACCGAGTCTATTATCAGAGAGGCAAGACAGAATTACAAACCGTGTCGAACTGAAGAACTACAAAAGCTTGATGATGAACTACGCAACAGAGAAAGAAGAAACAACCGAAGACAATCACAAACACTGGTCACGTGCGAAATCTGATTTCTTTATGTCTTGTCATAGTTTTGTAAAAGGGGTTCGGGAGGTAGCATATGTTGTTGTTGGAAGGACAACCACATAATTATGAAAACAAATAATGAATTAAAAAGAAGCTTTTAATTTTATGCATTAATTATTTCCAGTCAACCTACCAAATAATATAAGTATATATAAACAAGTAAAACGGAATTGAATCAGTTTTACAAATAAATAGTGCACAGGAAACAATGGACGATTCGGGTTTTAACCTTCTTCATCCACAGTTACAAACAGACAACAAGGACAAGAAATATAGATTATAGACAACAAATACGTTATATATATAAACACAGATGAAGAGCAATAATAAAGCAAAGAAACTACAAAACCAAAAAGAATGAACAAATACAAGAAATTCAACAATCAACGAAAATCAAAAGAAGAAAATGGAATAAAAAGTCCTGCAATAAGACTCTCCGCTAAAAGAGTCGGTCACACAATGAAAAATGGTCTCAATGGCGTCCCATAGCGATGAATCAAAATCTAAATAAATCAAAATGTATTTACTTACAAATAATATAAGTTCATCAAGTACATTATATGCATGTTATAACATTTGAATGTTTTTTATTGTATTTTATCAATATATTTTTAAAAAGCATTTCCACCCGCTACGAGTTATAAAGTAGTAAATACTTATTTGGTCTGTCACTCCACTAGTATAAAGTTACCCTCGCACTGATATCGTAGATTTGCGCACCAAAATGTGTCATCAGTGCTTAAAAGTGCTCTTCGTCAAATCAGGAACATAATGTGTTAAATTGTAATAAAGATATTCCAGACAAGTATGTTTACGACAACCAACGGGCTGATCACCCGTTTGCCAGTCACTTCGATTACGGAAACAACAGCAAATGCATTGATTTGCCGTTGCCCTAAAGACGCCAATAGGCGTGATGGGAAACAATGGCAAAGAAAACCTATCTGCTGTTGCCCTAAGACGCCACTAGGCGTAATGGCCACTGACTGCTTTGACGGTCGGTGGCTAAGGACGGATGAAGAAGAAGAAGATGTTTACGACAATCGCTCTTAATTAAACGCACAGACATAAATATTACAAAGGAGGAGGAACAGTCGTTATAGAAAAACACGACCTTAAACATTAGGATGTATATAATGTTGGTTGATGTATTTATGACTCTGTCGCTATTCTTGATAAGCTAGTGGAAGATTGGTATACTTGAAATATAACCAAAACCTATCCAGCCTCGGTGAAGCGAAAGTCCTTCTCAGGCCCGGTAAATAATTCGCAATTAAGCTATTGGCTCTTCTCAGAGAGGGATTGTAAGGCTGAACTCAAAGGGTTCTTTGTTTGTATCATACGGCTTTCCAGTGTCTATGTGGCTAATGATCTATCATGTACTTTTGTCTACATTATCTTACCTTTTGTCTATATATGACTGATGACTTATAATGTACGACAAGAGTTTTACGACATGATGACGTTATGACCCATGTATGTGTTACCGGTGTGTGTATTTCTTGTTGGTGGCGTTGCGGCCTGTCGTGCTAATAATGCGAATATTGGTGTCCGACGTATTTATAATTGAGCAAATGTCTATGGGCCGTTACTTTCGTTTAGCACGATGACACCAACACAACAGTAATGTCAGGGTCATAAGATGGACCAACTGAGAAGACAAGCAGGCTGGACTCATTGTTGAAAATATATCTTTGACGAGAAAATTTATTAGACAAAGACGACGTTAACATCCTGGGTAGATATAGCACATCATCAAAGGTTTTCATGCAGAAACAAATACAAAGTTAATACATATCATCAAGATGGATGTTAACCGATCCCACTAACCGTCACCATCTCAAGGGCGGCGGAAGCTCTGCGGCAAAATGTTTATCTAATCTTAGTTTCCATTACAAGACTTGTATAATATTGCAAGACTTCCATAAATATAATGTGTGATGATCCGATAAACCTCCCAGCAGGAGTTTGGACGCACTAGCGACACGCCATAGCTAGACGTGCCGAAGCTCTGCCAAATACTTGCAAAGGATAAACTGAGTATCTACAGGATACTTGAAAGAGCCAGTTCTGGCTAATAGATAAATGCTCCACTCAGGGAGAAATCAATATATATTTCATTGTGTCTTTCCACAACTTGGGACCAAGACACACAACAATATTCATTGAAGACGTCTGTCCATATCAAAGGACTCTCGTATCTGCCTCAAGCATCATAGCTGGATGACAACAGCTCTACGCAACAAGCTGCGCTATTCTGTTCAAATTTAATGCACGACGGCACGCAAATAATTACATAAAGAATTAACTTAGATGTGCTCACACGTGCGTCTAAAAAAAACTACTAGACTAACATGTGAGGATCTCAAACACTTTGATCACCACGCGAAAAAGAACTTAACAGTATGTAAACAGACATATGTGCACGTCATTCACATGCACATACTGAAGACATAGACACACATTAGGACATGTGGTATTTATTTGATAAGCACCATACACTTGGCTTGTCAGTAGTAGGGGATGGCGGACTTAGGTAGTATTCAGGCGGCGGCGCATGACTTTTATATAGCAAAAAACTCGATCGATTTCAGGCGGCGGCGTTTCAGGCGGCGGCGCATGACTTTTTATATAGCGAGATATTTTAGCGGCGGGGCTTCCTCTGACGATCAGACGTATGACTTTTTATATAGCAATAAATTTGTTCGGCAACGGCGGGTGTGTTTGTTTATACATGTATACATACAATATATATAAAAAATATAAAAAATCGATAATGACGGAAAATTTTTAAAAAAATCGATAATGTTGGATTAGGTTACTAAGAGGTTTTTTGAAGTGCCTTTTTTGTGTTGGCGTGGGTGACGATGTATGTTGTAGGGGTAGCTGGCGGGGTGGGTTAGGGTGGATTTTTGTGTGAAGTATTGTGTTGGTAGTGTATTGGTGTGTTTGTTTATACATGTATACATACAATATATGTATAAAAAATATAAAAAATCGATAATGTTGGGTTACTAAGAGGGTTTTAGAAGTGCCTTTTTTGTGCTGGCGTGGGTGACGATGTAGCTGGTGGGTTGGGTTAGGGTGGATTTTGTGTGTGTAGTATTGTACCGGTAGAGTGTTTGGTTGTAGGTGTCTTAATTGTGTGTTGTAGTTTGAGGTGCTGTTGAATCGTGGGGTGTGTTGGGGTATGGGTTTTTGTGTGCGTGTATTTTAATTGTTGTATATACAATATATATATATATATATATATATATATATATATATATATATATATATATATATATATATATATGTTATATATGTATACTATATATAAATATATATATATGTGATATATTTATTATATATGGGAGTGAAGTGTTATTAGAGACCTGTACTAGGTCTTACCATCGAAGTGCGTCACGGTATTGTTGTGTATTGTTTATTTTACATATAGACATATTTTACAACAGTTATTTACGAACAGTTAGACGATAGACCCTTAGATAATAAAAGACGATATATTTAGACGTATATTTTACAATTTTATTATACGAAACAATAGTGTATATTTAGACAAACAATTAGACAACAGGATATGATATAGGTAACAAAAGAATATTTTATTAATATAATTTTATTTTATATTCAATAGTGTTTTTGTATATATATAAAAAATATATATATATATATATATATATATATATATAGGGGCTAATAGTAGTATCAAACAGGAGCATATATGTACAGTATTTTTACAAAATGTACATTATGCAGTAATTTTTTATCAAATGACATTGTATAATTGGTAATTTTCTTATCAAATCATATATGGGTATTATATTGGTAATTTTTTTATCAAATCACAAATGAATGTACAATTGAAAAATAACATATATATAGGAAGGATGTATGTTCAAAATATACAATATTTACAATAAAAATATCACAGCTGCAGGCCAGACCTTGAGGGGTGTCGTCACATTGTCGTCACGTCGTAAGAAATAGAGAGGTGTTGTGTATTGGATACGTCTACGTATCTGAAAGAGAGAGAGAGAGAGAGAGAGTTTAGATGTTGAGGGGTGATGTGGGGACGTTGTCGGGATGTACCTGTAGTTTGATGTAGAAATAAGATAGGGCCTTGCGATGTTGTTCGTATGTGTAGATGGAGGATTTGGGTGCTCTGAACCCGATATTTTTCCCGCCCTGTGCTTGTTGTGTGTTGAGGACGTCTAAGAAAGTGTGTTTGTCTACTTTGTTGTGGTGTTTGTTCAAGCGATTGAGTGGTCTTGAATATGATATAGATAGAAGGATGTGGCCGGGATTGCTTCAACATAATATTTTGTGTTTGGTCTGTTTAATTGTGCGTTTGTGATAATGTCGGTGTCTTGTAAGTTTGAGACAAAAGATTTGAAATCTGTAAGATTTTTGACTAAGTGGGGTTGATCTAAGACGACCGCGTTGTTATGCGAAGAGTGAAATAATCTTAATTCGTTTGTCTCTCTGTTTCTCAAAACTACGTTATGGCTGTAATTAATTTTGAAGCGTTTTGTCTGTTGTGTAAAAACAGGGAGCAAGAGCCGGTCCCAGTCCATATTTTGTGTTGGTCTGTGGAAAAAAGTGAATGTTGATAAATATTTATGGATGTTGGAGTGTGTTTTAATCGCGTCCCAGTTATCAGTGTAGATTTGTTTAAGATCAGCCTGTAAGTCTTGTAAGATGTCTTCTTCAGACGTCAAGCGGGGTTTTTTAATATGGGACTGGGTACTGGTCATGGGGCGTTTCTTGGTCTGGCCTGTTTTTGGTGGGTGAGATGTGGTGGGACTTGTTGAATAGGGGGCTCTTGGTAGTGTGGAAGTTGTTGTGGTGGTAGAGGCCGCCATAGATGCTAAGTCTGTTATGGCATCGGCTGGTGGTCTCTGTTGGTGCGCCGATCTTGAGTCTGTTGTTGTGACACCTGATGATAGTGCGCGGTCATTATGGTGCGGTGGTATTGGTTGGTTCTACGTTGTTGCTGCGGTGTCTGCTGCTGTTGAAGAGATGTGTTGGTGTTTTCTGTGGATGCGTAGATTGTCAAGGCGGGTAAAGTTTTTATTGCAGAACTCACATACTAGTAGAGTCAGCAAGTGCCTGGTCTTGCTGTGTCGTAATAGGTCGGCGCGCATCGTGAAGGTCTCCCCACATCTGCTACATATCAGATTGGTTTGTGCCACTGATGTGTCTGTTTGTGCTGAGCCGGACCCATGTTTATTCTCTAAGTGACGTTTCAGCGTATCGGGTCTGGTAAATACTAAACCACAGAAAGCGCACTCATGATTGTGGCGGTCGTGTGCTGTGGCCATATGCCGAGTAAGATCATGACCTCGCTTGAAAACAGACTGGCAGCGTAAATAGGCATAGCCCCGTCGTTGAATTGACTCCATCTGTGAAAAGACGAACAAAAAGACGTTAGGCACACATAAATAAAATTAAATACATGTAATGAGAGAGAGAGAGAGAGAGAGAGAGAGAGAGAAGCCTCAGAGTGGGAGAGAGAGGAGAGGGAGTAAGAAGAGTAAAAGAGAGAGAAGAGAGATAGAGAGAGAGAGAGAAGATGAGAAAGGAGGAGGAATGGGGAAGAGGGAAGGTGAATAAAGAGGGAAGGGAAAAAACATGAAGAAACCCTAGAGATTAAAAGAGTTGTATAACAGGGAAAGAAGGCTCCACACCGAGAGGAAAAGGTAACTATAGAAATATTAAAGATAAGATATGGAGATAAATACATGGAGGAGGGACGAGGCTATAAGGAGAAAGGGGGAGGTTTTAAGGAAAGTAAGACTAATGCCGATGTTGTTGAAACAGGGGAGAAGCGAAATCAAGAGAGAGAAAGAAGAGAGAAGAAAGAAGAGAGAAAAGACAAATATCCAATTAAGGAAGAAGAAATTCAAGGTGTTTGACAAGCGAGAGAGAGAGAGAGGAGAAGAAAGATGAGAGACGAGAGGAAGAGAGAAAAGAGAGAATAAATAACAGGTAAATACACAGACTTATAGATAGGTATACACACGCCTACTCTGCCTTATAACCAGTCTTATTGTTTAGTCTGTTATCAAAGGAAATAATTTTGTTTAACACATCAGAATGGTCCACAAGCCCGCGCGCTGTGGAAGCAAAGATAAAGATATGGATTTAAAACTCAGTCCGTTCGCGAGACAGTACCGAGTTGACCTGTCCTTTTTTAAAATAACGAAAATATAAGTATTTATTAAAGTGTATGTTAGTTTCAATCAAGGTTATAGCAAGGTGACTTAATGTAATATGTTGATTGTATTATCTCTATCTATTTCCGTGTGTAGTTCAGTATTGTTTTAAAAGCCAAAATACGCTATTTTCTAAACTATTATGTTGTCTAATTTTCACTGGCTGTAGTTTGTAGTGACTCGGGTCCTTACTTATTTTTAAAGTAATATGTTTGTAGTTACTATGAGGAGTTCTTTATAGAAGCAGCTTGTGAGTACAGAAATACGACTCGAGCGCATGTGTTGTGGAATCAAATCAATTTATCGATCTACCCAAACGTCTTTGCGCTACATCCAAGCAAGTATTTGAAATAGACTATTAGTCTATACAAGTTTAGAGTGTTGTTATCAGAAAGTATTACAAGTTGTAAGTATCACGGATAATTTTTCAAAACCCAAATATAATTTGCTTTCGCACGAGTTTAACAATAGACGAGAAACGTAGATAAGGTTTAAACTAAGGAATTTTTCTCACTACTATACCCAGCACATAAAAAATAAGTCGGATAATTCTTAACTTAGCTAAACCATACACACATGTAAGAATTTAACAAACAACTATTATTAAAATACCTATTAGTCTAGACATATTAACTTTGAAACAGCCTTTACCAACACTGGCTAGCGAAAAAGCGAATACACAGACATGTCTTTTAAATAGAAAACAGATATTTAATACAACACACGGATAAGGAATAATAAGTTAGTCTCGGAGTTAACATCTTAACAAAACACACAGATAAAAATAACAGAGATATTTTTTATATTTAACTCCTTAACACAAAAACACGAAGACCGAAAACATAAACGAAAACAAACGAATACAACCAAAACAGATATTTTTAAACATAAAGATATTTATTGTATATATCCTAGCGAAAACAAACAGCTATATAAAAATATTTTTTTTTATACATTAAGAAGTGTTATATATTTTAACTTCCTATTATTATTTTTATATTATTATAGGGAAAAACAGACGAATACACACATATACATATACCGAGTTTACATTTAGAACTTTGCATAGGGTTTTCTTCCAGTCTCTGAGTGTTAAGAAAATACGCCTAGGAAAAAAAAATGAAAACTCAAACACATACCCAGATATTTTTCCACAGAGTCTTAATACCCTTAAAAAGACACAGACATATATATCTTAAAGGCCAGAGATATTTAACACAAAATACGATTAAAAACAGAATAACATACGTTTGGTGGTGAGCTGTTTCTTTTTCAGAAGTTTGATATGAGAAGGCTTTCACAACGTTTTTTCAGAGACGTTCGCCGGTCCAGGTCTGGTTAAAGAGTGAGACATGTCTAAAACAATTCATGATTAAGACAATGACTTTCCAATAAAAGTAGTCCGAGCGTATGAATTTCGTGATGGAGCCAGATTGGTTGTTGTGTAGAGACCCAGTTTCAGAAAATAGTTCGCGCGCAAGCGCTTCGGCATGGTTTGGTCGATAAAAACGTTATCATAACGTATGAACAGGAAAATCGACCCCGCCCTGGTTTGAAACCAGATCAATGACCCGCACAAAAACCATCCCGCGTAAATTTCTGTTCACGTCACTCATACACAGTTATTATATTGTATGTTTCAAACAACAAACATGCTAAAAAACGTGAGAACCCCTGATGCCAACATGTATTGAGAATCTTGCTAGAAAACGTGAGAACCCAACCACCCAATTATGAGAACCTTTGGTGTAAAACATTGTGAGGATCCTTTGGTGTAAAACAATGTGAGAATCACTGTTCAAGAATTTGAGAATCACTGTGTTTAAAAAAAAAATTACAACAAATATAAGTGTCTGTTTGGTACATTTCTTTTTAGTTATCATATATATTTTAAAGCTTGCTTTTTAAAGATATCATTTGTATCTTATTAAGTTCTGGATATATTTTTATATATTAGTAGTATTCAACACCCATATTTTGAAACAATCTATATTTTTATATACAGAGGAACATTATCACATATTCTAGTGTTTCGAAAACATTTGTTAAAATGGTTGATCGCAAAAATGTTTTGTCCCCTCAAACAACTGATAGAGAGAGAGAGAGAGAGAGAGAGAGAGAGAGAGAGAGAGAGAGAGAGAGAGAGAGAGAGAGAGAGAGAGAGAGAGAGAGAGAGAGAGAGAGAGAGAGAGAGAGAAAGAGAGGGAAAGAGAAAAAGAGAGAGAGAGAAAGAAAGAGAGAAAGAGAGAGGGAGAGAGAGAAAGAGAAAGAGAGAGAGAGAGAGAAAGAGAGAGAGAGAGAATGAGAATAAACAGGTAAATAAAACACAGACTTATTTCTTATTCTGTGATGTTAGCGTGTCAGAAATACCACACGTCCGCTGTGGCAACAAAGATATCGATTTAAAACTCAGCCTGTGGGTGACCCAACATGTTTGCGAGACATGAGACGATTTTCCCTATCGTTTAAGAAATAAGCTTTATTAACGTGTTTTATTGTTTGTACCATACCAAGGCGTTTTTCTTTGTGTAGTTCGACAAATATGGTATGTTCTAAATATTATTTTTAATGTGATAAAAGTGTTTATTAATTTTTGCATTATTAGATTCTGTCTTTTTATATTAGTTATGTTAACACAAATAAACCTCGCAAAAATAAAATGAACAAAATAGTTGTCTAACAGTAGGTGACAAACATGACTAAGTTTTAAACTAAGGAAAATTATTAACCTATAGTACATAATAAATCGGGTAAGTCTTAACTAAAATCAACCGTTCTTTAAAAAGGCTATGTCCGGATTTAACATAACACAGATAAAAATAACAATTTAGTATCTGAGTTAACATCTTAACAGATATTAACAGTTAGACTTTTTTAAAACAGATTTTAAAAACACTGGCTAGCGAAAAATCGAATACACAGACATGTCTTTTAAATAGAAAACAGATATTTAATACAACACACGCATAATGAAAACAACCAACTAAAAAAAAAACTTATATATTCTCTAAATAGAAATAATTATTTTAACAACCTAACACAGAGTACCGAATACACACACACACACACACACACACACACACACACACACACACACACACACACACACACACACACACACATATGTTGACCTTTGTGTAGGTTATGTCTTCACAGTGTCTGGAAAAATACGCCTAGTGAACAACAAACGGCCAGATATTTAAACAGAGAAATAACAGACATATCTTTAACATTCTAACGTGTTTCTCACTTTTTTGTTAAGTTTTATTTCAAAAATACTTTGTTCGATACTCTATTTTATTTTTTTTTGGTAAAACTTTTGTTTAAAATGGTTGGTCGCAAAGAAAAAACTTATCTCTAATGCCTTTCTTTCCCCGTCAACAAACCATCCAGACACCTGCGCGTATTACAAATAAACGATAACTGGATTTATGCTGGAACGTGCCGAAACAGACCTCAAAGTATTCACATCTGTTCCTGAGTAAATAACTGCTAAGGGCTCAAGTAGTAGTATACAATGGCGGACTTAGGTAGTATTCAGGAGGCGCGCAGGAGGCGCGCCAGGAAGCTCGTGACTTTTATATAGCATAAACGCCAGGAGGCGCGTGACTTTTATATAAGCGCATTCAGGAGGATAGGAGGAGGTGCATGATGGCGGACTTGAGATAACAAGAAGAGGGTATATGGCGCAAGATGGCGGACTTGAGATAACAAGGGGGAGATAAGTAGGTTGTTGTATTGCATGACTTTTTATGTAAGGAAAATGAGGCAAGATGGCGGACTTGAGATAACAAGAAGAGGGTATATGGGGCAAGATGGCGGACTTGAGATAACAAGAAGAGGAGGGGCAAGATGGCGGACTTGAGATAACAAGAAGAGGATTTTTATATAGAGATAATAGTTAGATAATAAGAAGAGGATTTTTAGGGAAGATGGCGGACTTGAGATAACAAGAAGAGTATAATAGTTAGAGGGTAATAGTTAGATAACAAGGCGCGCTGCAGAATACTAACCGTTTCCTCCATTGTATACTACTACTTGAGCCCTTAGCAGTTATTTACTCAGGAACAGATGTGAATACTTTGAGGTCTGTTTCGGCACGTTCCAGCATAAATCCAGTTATCGTTTATTTGTAATACGCGCAGGTGTCTGGATGGTTTGTTGACGGGGAAAGAAAGGCATTAGAGATAAGTTTTTTCTTTGCGACCAACCATTTTAAACAAAAGTTTTACAAAAAAAAATAAAATAGAGTATCTAACAAAGTATTTTTGAAATAAAACTTAACAAAAAAGTGAGAAACACGTTAGAATGTTAAATATATGTCTGTTATTTCTCTGTTTAAATATCTGGCCGTTTGTTGTTCGCTAGGCGTATTTTTCTTAACAGACACTGTGAAGACATAACCTACACAAAGGTCTAAATGTGTGTGTGTGTGTGTGTGTGTGTGTGTGTGTGTGTGTGTGTGTGTGTGTGTCTGTGTATTCGGTACTCTGTGTTAGGTTGTTAAAATAATTATTTCTATTTAGAGAATATATAAGTTTTTTTTTAGTTGGTTGTTTTCATTATGCGTGTGTTGTATTAAATATCTGTTTTCTATTTAAAAGACATGTCTGTGTATTCGATTTTTCGCTAGCCAGTGTTGTTAAAATCTGTTTCAAAATAGTCTAACTGTTAATATCTGTTAAGATGTTAACTCAGATACTAAATTGTTATTTTTATCTGTGTTATGTTAAATCCGGACATATCCTTTTTAAAGAACGGTTGATTTTAGTTAAGACTTACCCGATTTATTATGTACTATAGATTAATAATTTTCCTTAGTTTAAAACTTAGTCATGTTTGTCACCTACTGTTAGACAAGTATTTTGTTCATTTTATTTTTGCGAGGTTTATTTGTGTTAACATAACAAATATAAAAAGACAGAATCTGATAACGCAAAAATTAATAAACACTTTTATCACATTAAAAATAATATTTAGAACATACCATATTTGTCGAACTACACAAAGAAAAACGCCTTGGTATGGTACAAACGATCAAACACGTTAATAAAGCTTATTTCTTAAACGATAGGGAAAATCGTCACATGTCTCGCAAACATGTTGGGTCACCCACAGGCTGAGTTTTAAATCGATATCTTTGTTGCCACAGTGGACGTGTGGTATTTCTGACACGCTAACATCACAGAATAAGAAATAAGACTGTGTTTTATTTAATTGTTTATTCTCATTCTCTCTCTCTCTCTTTCTCTTTCTCTTTCTCTCTCTCCCTTTCTCCTTCTCTCTTTCTTTCTTTCTTTCTCTCTCTCTCTCTCTCTCTCTCTCTTTTTCTCTTTCTCTCTCTTTCTTTCTCTCTAACTCTCTCTCTCTATCAGTTGTTTGAGGGGACAAAACATTTTTTGCGATCAACCATTTTAACAAATGTTTTCGAAACACTAGAATATGTGATAATGTCCCTCTGTATATAAAAATATAGATTGTTTCAAAATATGGGTGTTGAATACTACTAATATATAAAAATATATCCAGAACTTAATAAGATACAAATGATATCTTTAAAAAGCAAGCTTTAAAATATATATGATAACTAAAAAGAAATGTACCAAACAGACACTTATATTTGTTGTAAATGTTTTTTAAACACAGTGATTCTCAAATTCTTGAACAGTGATTCTCACATTTTTTTTTATTCTCACAATGTTTTACACCAAAGGTTCTCATAATTGGGTGGTTGGGTTCTCACGTTTTCTAGCACGATTCTCAATACATGTTGGCATCAGGGGTTCTCACGTTTTTTAGCATGTTTGTTGTTTGAAACATACAATATAATAACTGTGTATGAGTGACGTGAACAGAAATTTACGCGTGATGTTTTTTTGTGCGGGTCATTGATCTGGTTTCAAACCAGGGCGGGGTCGATTTTCCTGTTCATACGTTATGATAACGTTTTTATCGACCAAACCATGCCGAAGCGCTTGCGCGCGAACTATTTTCTGAAACTGTGTCTCTACACAACAACCAATCTGGCTCCATCACGAAATTCATACGCTCGGACTACTTTTATTGGAAAGTCATTGTCTTAATCATGAATTGTTTTAGACATGTCTCATTCTTTAACCAGACCTGGACCGGTGAACGTCTCTGAAAAAAAACGTTGTGAAAGCCTTCTCATATCAAACTTCTGAAAAAGCAACAGCTCACCACCAAACGTATGTTATTCTGTTTTTATTCGTATTTTGTGTTAAATATCTCTGGCCTTTAAGAGATATATGTCTGTGTCTTTTTAAGGGTATTAAGACTCTGTGGAAAAATATCTGGGTATGTGTTTGTGTTTTCATTTTTTTTTTTCCTAGGCGTATTTTCTTAACACTCAGAGACTGGAAGAAAACCCTATGCAAAGTTCTAAATGTAAACTCGGTATATGTATATGTGTGTATTCGTCTGTTTTTCCCTATAATAATATAAAAATAATAATAGGAAGTTAAAATATATAACACTTCTTTATGTATAAAAAGAAATATTTTATATAGCTGTTTGTTTTCGCTAGGATATATACAATAAATATCTTTATGTTTAAAAATATCTGTTTTGGTTGTATTCGTTTGTTTTCGTTTATGTTTTCGGTCTTCGTGTTTTTGTGTTAAGGTGTTAAATATAAATAAATATCTCTGTTATTTTTATCTGTGTGTTTTGTTAAGATGTTAACTCCGAGACTAACTTATTATTCCTTATCCGTGTGTTGTATTAAATATCTGTTTTCTATTTAAAAGACATGTCTGTGTATTCGCTTTTTCGCTAGCCAGTGTTGGTAAAGGCTGTTTCAAAGTTAATATGTCTAGACTAATAGGTATTTTAATAATAGTTGTTTGTTAAATTCTTACATGTGTGTATGGTTTAGCTAAGTTAAGAATTATCCGACTTATTTTTTATGTGCTGGGTATAGTAGTGAGAAAAATTCCTTAGTTTAAACCTTATCTACGTTTCTCGTCTATTGTTAAACTCGTGCGAAAGCAAATTATATTTGGGTTTTGAAAAATTATCCGTGATACTTACAACTTGTAATACTTTCTGATAACAACACTCTAAACTTGTATAGACTAATAGTCTATTTCAAATACTTGCTTGGATGTAGCGCAAAGACGTTTGGGTAGATCGATAAATTGATTTGATTCCACAACACATGCGCTCGAGTCGTATTTCTGTACTCACAAGCTGCTTCTATAAAGAACTTCTCATAGTAACTACAAAACATATTACTTTAAAAATAACTAAGGACCCGAGTCACTACAAACTACCTAACCAGCCAGTGAAAATTAGACAACATAATAGTTTAGAAAATAGCGTATTTTGGCTTTTAAAACAATACTGAACTACACACGGAAAAAGATAGAGATAATACAATCAACATATTACATTAAGTCACCTTGCTATAACCATGATTGAAACTAACATACACTTTAATAAATACTTATATTTTCGTTATTTTAAAAAAGGACAGGTCAACTCGGTACTGTCTCGCGAACGGGCTGAGTTTTAAATCCATATCTTTATCTTTGCTTCCACAGCGCGCGCGCGCGCGTGGACCATTCTGATATGTTAAACAAAATTATTTCCTTTGATAACAGACTAAACAATAAGACTGGTTATAAGGCAGAGTAGGCGTGTGTATACCTATCTATAAGTCTGTGTTTTATTTACCTGTTTATTCTCTCTCTCTTTCTCTCTTCCTCTCTCTCTCTCTCTCTCTCTCTCTTTCTCTCTCTTTCTTTCTCTCTTTCTCTCTCTCTTTTTCTCTCTCTCTCTCTCTCTCTCTCATTACATGTATTTAATTTTATTTATGTGTGCCTAACGTCTTTTTGTTCGTCTTTTCACAGATGGAGTCAACTCAACGACGGGGCTATGCCTGTTTACGCTGCCAGTCTGTTTTCAAGCGAGGTCATGATCTTACTCGGCATATGGCCACAGCACACGACCGCCACAATCATGAGTGCGCTTTCTGTGGTTTAGTATTTACCAGACCCGATACGCTGAAACGTCACATAGAGAATAAACATGGGTCCGGCTCAGCACAAACAGACACATCAGTGGCACAAACCAATCTGATATGTAGCAGATGTGGGGAGACCTTCACGAGGCGCGCCGACCTATTACGACACAGCAAGACCAGGCACTCGCTGACTCTACTAGTATGTGAGGTCTGCAATAAAAACTTTACCCGCCTTGACAATCTACGCATCCACAGAAAACACCAACACACCTCTTCAACAGCAGCAGACACCGCAGCAACACCGCAGCAACACCGCATAACCCACCAATACCACCGCACCATAATGACCGCGCACTGTCATCAGGTGTCACAACAACAGACTCAAGATCGGTGCACCAACAGACACCACCAGCCGATGACATAACAGACTCTATGGCGGCCTTTACCACCACAACAACTTCCACGCTACCAAGAACCCCCTTATTCAACAAGTCCCACCACATCTCACCCACCAAAAACAGGCCAGACCAAAAAACGCCCCATGACCAGTACCCAGTCCCATATAAAAAAACCCCGCTTGACGTCTGAAGAAGACAGCTTACAAGACTTACAGGCTGATCTTAAACAAATCTACACTGATAACTGGGACGCGATTAAAACACACGCAAACATCCATAAATATTTATCGACTTTCACTTTTTTTCACAGGCCAGACAGAACAGCACCCATCGAATGGACAAGTCTTTTGCTCCCTGTTTTTACACAACAGACAAAACGCTACAAAATTAATTACAGCCATAACGTAGTTTTGAGAAACAGAGAGACAAACGAATTAAGATTATTTCACTCTTCGCATAACAACGCGTTCGTCTTGGATCAACCCCACTTAGTAAAAAATCTTACAGATTTCAAATCTTTTGTCTCAAACTTACAAAACACCGACATTATCACAAACGCACAATTAAACAGACCAAACACAAAATATTATGTTGAAGCAATCCCGGCCACATCCTTCTATCTATATCATATTCAAGACCACTCAATCGCTTGAACAAACACCACAACAAAGTAGACAAACACACTTTCTTAGACGTCCTCAACACACAACAAGCACAGGGCGGAAAAAATATCGGGTTCAGAGCACCCAAATCCTCCAACTACACATACAAACAACACCGCAACGCCCTATCTTACTTCTACATCCAATTACAGGTACATCCCGACAACGTCACCACATCACCCCTCAACATCTAAACTCTCTCTCTCTCTCTCTCTCTCTCTTTCAGATACATAGACATATCCAATACACAACACCTCTCTATTTCTTACGACGTGACGACAATGTGACGACACCCCTCAAGGTCTGGCCTGCAGCTGTGATATTTTTTATTGTAAATATTGTATATTTTGAACATACATCCTTCCTATATATATGTTATTTTTCAATTGTACATTCATTTGTGACTTGATAAAAAATTACCAATATAATACCCACATATGATTTGATAAGAAAATTACCAATTATACAATGTCATTTGATAAAAAATTACTGCATAATGTACATTTTGTAAAAATACTGTACTTATATGCTCCTGTTTGATACTACTATTAGCCCCTATATATATATATATATATATATATATATATATATAATAAATATTATATATATATATATATATACATATATATATATTATATATATAAAAATATACTATATATATATATAATATATTATATATATAAAATATATATATATATATATATATATATATATATATATATATATATATGTTTTGTTTTGATACTACAAAAACACTATTGAATATAAAATAAAATTTATATTAACTAAAATTCTTCTTTTGTTACCTATATCATCTGTTGTCTAATTGTTTGTCTAAATATATCGTCTAATTGTTCATATATCTTTTGTAAAATATATGTCTAAATATATCGTCTTCTTATTATCTACGTCTATCGTCTAACTGTTCGTATAACTGTTGTAAAATATGTCTATATGTAAAATAAACAATACACAACAATACCGTGACGCACTTTCGATGGTAGACCTAGTACAGGTCTCTAACACTTTCTCCCATATATATATATATATATATATATATATATATATATATATATATATATATATATATATATATATATATATATATACAACAATTAAAATACACGCACACAAAAACCCATACCCCAACACACCCCACGATTCAACAGCCCCTCCAACTACAACACACAATTAAGACACTTACAACCAAACACTATACCGGTACAATACATCACACACAAAATCCACCCTAACCCAACACGCCAGCTACATCGTCACCCACGCCAGCACAAAAAAAGGCATTTCAAAAACCCTCTTAGTAACCCAACATTATCGATTTTTTATATTTTTTATACATATATTGTATGTATACATGTATAAACAAACACACCAATACACTACCAACACAATACTTCACACAAAAATCCACCCTAACCCATCCCGCCAGCTACCCCTACAACATACATCGTCACCCACGCCAACACAAAAAAGGCACTTCAAAAAACCTCTTAGTAACCTAATCCAACATTATCGATTTTTTTTTAAATTTTCCGTCATTATCGATTTTTTATATTTATTATATATATTGTATGTATACATGTATAAACAAACACACCCGCCGTTGCCGAACAAATTTATTGCTATATAAAAAGTCATACGTCTGATCGTCAGAGGAAGCCCCGCCGCTAAAATATCTCGCTATATAAAAAGTCATGCGCCGCCGCCTGAAACGCCGCCGCCTGAAATCGATCGAGTTTTTTGCTATATAAAAGTCATGCGCCGCCGGATTGTCAACGCAGCTGTGGGCTTGAACGAGCTAACATTAATTATTGCATAAATCTCCACAAACGTTGACGGCAGATACTAGAGTTAACATTTGCTCAACTCATGCAGCATCGTTCTCGCTTTCTGAACATCTAGTTATACACCCTTGAGGTAGAAGAATCATTATCCTTCTATCTCTAACTCTGCCAAGAGTAATCTTGTGCAACGTTATACACCTTTGAAAACCGACATTAGTTACTCTTGAGTTTTGGTCACTTTTGAACCACTACTACAGAGCTAACGGAAGTAAATCCGTGACAGTGGGAATAACATGTAATAATATGTACAAAACAATGTATCAAGCCATACAAAAATCAGAATGTCATAGAGACATATTTATACTAACCGTTTTCTTGATTTTTGTATTGCAAATTTTTGTATTATGTTATTAAAATCTATACGACGAAGTTATATTTGACCTATTACTTATTGCTTAATTTTGATTTACTTGTCTTGGACTTAAATATGTTAACATGGGGGGTCAGAGTGGCTAAGAGGTATGGCGTCCACATCGTAGTCTAGAGGTGTCGGGTTCGATTCCCAGTGGAGGGAATATAATTTATGGAAACATTTTTCAGACCCAGTGGTCCTAATGATATCATGCTTCTCCCCCCCCCCCCCCCCCCGGTCTCCTGGGTAGTGCCATCGGATTCCTAACCTTTTCGGATAAGGGCGAAAAAATAGAAGGTCCCGTGTGCAAGTTGCGCACAATACAAATTCCACCACAGTTGGAAATCGTAAAGAGTAGACAATACTGCCGCTTCACTGGCAACATTTAATAATTAGAAAACTACCCACCACAACAATATTTATAGAATGTGTGATTCCTATCTACACACATTGGGATTCCCGCAGGTGCAACGGAGTTGGTGCACTGTGCTGATATTCTCCTTGTGTGATCTAAGGGTGGAGATCGGGGCACTGATGGAGTTGTCCATGTGCAATGAAGACATTCCTTAAAAAGCAAACCAAATGTCAACATGACATATCTGTGCAGTGTGCTATTTTAATTTTGTTGAATAACAATAACTGAATTGTTCCAATCATTGTATCCACACGTTGTCAATCTGGTTGACTATGACATTAGAAACAAGAATACAAACGAAGCAGTACTGATTTCGTCGTTCGTGAATAAAGTAGCCAGTGTCGGGCATGCAGTTCACCAATTGTTTTTGTGCCGTTAAACAGGCTATTTTGAACAATTCCTATTTTTGCCATTTTGGTATCAGCGACGTGATAGTTCAAATGGACCTGAATTATTTTAACAGTTTTCTGGTCCGTGATCAATCCAGTATGAAACAAATTCTGCTCGTAAGTTAACCCACAATCCCGGATCATTTGACCTATTATTAATGACAGGTTGAATTACTGGATTACCACTGTCAGAAAGTTCCGGTTTTATTTCATCAGTTCATTACAGGTTCCTGGCTCAACAATGTCCTTATCACATTTATCACGTTCGGGAACATCAGGCCTTACTTCATCACTTTGATATATATTTCTAGCTCTCTTCTCCATGTGCTTCTTGGTCTACCTTTGCCTTTCTTGCCCTGGGGGTTCCAGAACAAGGACTGCCTTGTAATGCTATCAACAGGTGTCCTCAGTGTGTGTCCTATCCATCGCCATCGTCTTCTTCTCATCCCTTGTTCCACTGGCACTTGTCTAGTTCTTGTCCTCAGTTCCACGTTGGTAACCTTGTCATACCATTTTAATCCCTCTATTCTACGCAAGCACCCATTTATGAAAGTCTGTAGCTTTTTGGTTGTTGTCTTTGTTATTCTCCATGTCTCAGAGACATACAATAGGATTGACTTCACATTTGAGTTGAAGATTCCTATTTTCGTGTTTGATCCGACTTCTCTTGATCTCCATATAGTTCCCAATGCAATGAAAGCTCCCCTTGCATTTTGTATTCTTATTGTGATATCACTAACTGTCCCTCCAACTTTGTCTATATTGCTGCCAAGATATGTGTACGAACTTCATCTTGTATTGGGGCTTCTTCAAGTTCAACTCTGTTTTCATTACCTGCATTTATTTTCAGACCCAATTGCTATGACCTCTCATCGAGTGTTCTCAATTTGTCCTGCATCTGATTACGGTTATGGGACAGAAGAGCCAAGTCATCAGCAAAATCCAGATGATCCAACTACTTAGTCAGAGTCCACTGGATTCCATTTCTGTTATGTGTTGTTGATGTTCTCATAACCCAGTCTATTGATAATAGGAAATGGAGACAAGACACATCCCTGTCGCACTCCTGTTCTTATCCCAAATGGTTCTGTTAGCTGTTCTTCATGAAGAACTCTGCATGTCATGTCTTCATATGTTTTCTTTATTAAATTAATGATCTTCAGGGGAACTCCATAATACCTCATCAATTTCCAAAGCGATTCTCTGTCTACACTGTCAAATGCCTTTTCGTATTCCACAAATCCGATGTATAATGGTGAATTCCATTCCATACTTTGTTCAACTATTATTCTCAAAGTGGCTATCTGGTCTGTACAGGATCTGTTTTGTCGAAAACCTGCGTGTTCATCTCTCAGTTTCTTGTCTATGGACTCTTTTAATCTCTCAAGGATAACCCTATTTAATACTTTTCCTGGCACTGATAGTAACAGTATTCCTCTATAATTTGTGCACTCTTATAAATTTTCCTTCTTAGGCAACCTAAACATAAATCCTTTCTTCCATTCTGCTGGTATCTCTTCCTTTTCCCAGACTTTACCAAGTAATTTATATAACATTTCTGTAGCCGTGTCGATATCTGCTTTGATGGCCTCTGATGGAATGCCATCAGGTCCAGACGCTTTTTCATCTCTTAGAAGTTTTATGGCTTTCTTTATTTCTTCCTTCGTCGGTCTTTCACCGTTAATTTGTATATTGCTGAGCAGTTTTCCATTCTTGTCTTTTATGAGGTAACTCATTGTTTGCTTGTATTTCCCTGTCAGCTTCTTTGTGCTAATATACAGTTCTCTCATATTTCCTTTGGCTGCAGCATCTTCTGCCTCTTTTGCCTACTCATCAATATACTTCCTCTTGTCTCTTTTGATACTTCTTTTAACTTCTTTGTTTGCTTCTGTGTACACGTTTTGAGCCTTGGCTTTGAAACTTCTGGTTTTTCTTGTGTTTAAATCTGCTTTCTTGAAAGGTAGTCTGTTATTAAACATAGTCGTATAGATAGGCTGGACTAGAGAAACTACTCATTCCAGAGACAGATCTTCCTCTTACACAATTCCCTCGTGAAAATCTATTTCTTACTCCTTTATTCTCACAGATTTACCACTATCACCTCTGCTCAGACGGGACCATACATATCTTATGATCTATCTTTAAAAAATTACGACAGAACACAACAACAAATGAGAATACCACTGAAAAAAATTATTATTATTTTCGTGACTACCACGGTCACACAAGAGAAACCAATAGCAAGGGATCCAGATCTCCAGGAATACCCAGAGTTCGCTGGGGGGACAACATTAGATAATCCCTGAGAGACCGAAGACTGGGCTGGAACCAGACCAAAAGAAACAGGTCACAGGATAACATATCCGAGAAGGCTAAACATCATATCTCACTACCCAGGGGATTGGGGAGGAGTATATCATTATTGTACCCACTGGTTCTGAAAAAATTCTATCAAAAATATTCCCTGTACTGGGTTTGAACCCGGTACCTTTAGAATTAGAGCCGGACGCCACACCTCATATCTACTCCAGCCCCCAGGGTACAAGAGGAACGACCAAGTAAGAACAAGTGTTTAAAAGATTGTTGTAGTGCGCTTTTTGGCGCCAATAACACATTTTGTTGTGCTCATCTGCGACTACACAAACTTACGAAATTAAGCGATTTCTCTCTGCTGTTTAAAGTATCACGTTGTTAAGTTGTATTTGTTTGTTTCACTTTCGTCTAAGATTAAACATCCCGTCAAAACCTGACAAGAGGTGTGATCTCTTGGTCATAAGTGGGCTATTTTTACCACTGGACTGTTATCTCTGTCCTTATCTTTTTTTTAAATTAAAAAAGGAGGGGGGGGGGGGGCGCGGGGGAAATTGAACTTTTATTAGCCATGAAAAGGTCTATTTCTGTGAAGGACCGCTAGCTGGCTGTCTGGCCGTCACGTAGCAGGTTTATTCCAGTGTTGCTGTTTACTCAGTTCATATACTTATTTATTTATATATTCTAAGTGAAATGATTATACCTCTATATCTATTATTGCTAGTGTGCCGACATGTTGTTAAAAGTACTACTAGCTGAAATGAAGATTCATATGTGTTTTTTGTTTCCTCTTGTGTCTACCGATACTGTGATCTTCCTTAACTCCAGCTGATTTATGACTTTGTCAATGATGATTTGACGTATGGTGTCTAAAATTGCAATAAGTAATTCTTTCTTTGGATTGTTTATTGTTTTACTGTGTTGCTTTATTTGATATGTCAGTGATAAATTGCCTCTCTTGTTCTACGGTTTTTTTTACGCTTTTGGTTCGTTGTTGGTGGAATGTCTGTTTTATTTTTCTACCAGTATTTCTATAACTGTAATCCCTGTAGACAGACGTCAGAGTTGGTGTTTGATGTGTAGTTTCTGCGTGCTTGTTGTCAATCTATTTATTGTCTTAGTTGAACGTTTCAACAATCATTCTCATACCACTATGACACATATTAATAATTTCATAAAACCTATGTGATAGCGTTCAGTTCTGCTCCAGTCAGACCATCATAAGATCTGTCAATATTACTAATATATTGAGGTTGGATCGTCTGTAGCTCTGTCAACTTACAAATATGTCCCAGGCATTTCTCTGTAGTTCTATCAACACTACATATCTTTCTCATTTATCTCATCCGATGTGTAGTTCTGTCAACAATACAAATCTGTCCCAGCAGATCATCTGTAGTTCTGTCAACATTACAAATCTGTCCCAGTTATCTCAGCCCATCTGTAGTTCTGTAAAGAATACAAATCTGTTCCAGGCAGATCATCTGTAGTTCTGTCAACATTACAAATATGTCCCAGTTATCTCACCTCATCTGTAGTTCTGTAAAGAATAACATATCTGTTCCAGGCAGATCATCTGTAGTTCTGTTAACATTACAAATCAGTCCCAGTTAGGTCAGCCCATTTCTTAGTTTTAGGGTAGCAATTGTTCTGGTTTCTGAGGAACAAAGTTCATAATTTATTACCAGTTTTATTAAAGTTGGGTTAACAAAAACACAGCTTTATACTAGGACAGAGTACACACACAAAAAGATGTCAACGTTACGACCAGCTCTTCAACAAGGACACAACAAAGGAAAACGGAAGGGCAAAGAAAGAATTAAAAATTAAAATTCATAACAAATACATACAAATGATTCATTAAGAGAAACGTAAATTCTTTTAGCAAGTTCACTATTTGTTTGTGAAATTATATCTATTGGCACAAAGTTTCCTCCCATAATAGTGGTTTACGTCGAGGTATGACAGTCGTCTTTTACGTGTATATATATATATATATATATATATACATATATAGTTTCTGGTTTGTGACTGGTGTTTATGACTTATATTACGTTTAGAAGCCGTGCTGGTATAATGGTTACCACACTGCGCTGGCGATCGGGTGATCCCGGTTCAAGCCCGGGCGAGCTTAGTTGAAGAAGTGTCGTCGACCGGGACTTGGACAGGATTAATTCGAGCCCTGGGCGAAAACATTTGAAGGAGTGTCGTCGACCAGGGACTTGCTGCCCCTGAGCCGACCCAGCTCTAATGGGTACCCTCCGAAGACGGCGGGAAACAAATGACATTTGTGAGTTGTTAAAGTTTAGATCTGAACGCCAGCTGCGTTCCTGTTATAGCGACTGTGTGCGGTAATGTGCGATGTCTGCAAGAACCGGATGTTGTTGAGTGACCAGACAAGAGCCGCACGTTTTTCCACCGTATGATGCTGAATGGCTGCTCAGCTAAGAAAATAAGTTCCTGATCAGGTTTTTGTTGTGTACATAATGATCTTGTTTGTCAGCATGTGTGTTCTAGTCAAGTCATTATATATTTGGTTTATTTATACAAGGTCTTATGTATTATTTTGTGAACGGACTGAACACCTCTGACGACAAGGTACACAACAATTTATATATACAAGGAACTGACATAAGTCTTGGGCCTGACCATGAAGGAGTCACAGGATGAAGATGAAACTTGGCACATTTAAAGTTCATCATATTTTCACTGAATGTGTAAAGGATGCGTTTGTTTCTTCAATAGGTTTTCCCGCTACGGTGCATGGCGCAATGTACCCTATTGACCGGATCTGCTTCTCCAAAGATTTGACAAAACAATGGAAAAGAAGAAGGCCAGAGCTGTGATAAAATTTCTGATGTTTCAGGGAAAAACACCTATAGAAATACACAGGGAGATGGAACCAGTGTTTCGTGATTCTTGTACTTCATATACTTCGGTAAAAAAAACTGGTGTCAACAGTTTAAGTGCGCCTGCTCAAATGTTGCTGATCTGCCAAGATCTGGTAGACCAGCCTCAGAGTGCAACGATGAAAATGCAACAAGAGTGAAGAAAATCATTGACCAGGATCGAAAAATGACAATTGTGGAGATAGCTAGTAGAGGAGTAAAACTAAATGAAAGAACAGTTTACAGAATTTTACACAACAGACTGAACATGAGAAAAGTGTGTGCACGCTGGGTTCCGCGACTGTTGACACGTGAACAGAAGCAAAAGAGGGTAAATTGCTGTCAACAGTCGCTCAAAAAGTGCCAGCCAAAAAATTTTTTGCAGACCATGATGACAGTAGATGAGACTTCGGTACACCAATATGACCCCGAATCCAAAATTGCCAGCATGCAATGGAAAACCCCGGGAACCCCAACACCTGTCAAGCCGAGAGGGCAGAAACCTGCAGGAAAAGTGATGCTGACTGTTTTTTGGGACGGCAAAGGTCTCCTTTTGAAAGATTATCTGCCTCGTGGCAACACAGTTAATGGACAGTACTCTGCAGATCTTCTCACCAAACTAAGAAAGGTTGTGACCAGGAAACGAGAGATAACGCGCACTCAAAATCTTCCTTTGCTTCAAGACAACGCGCCCTCTCACAAAGCACGGCTTGTGCACCTAGCAGCGAACGATTTGAATATTGAAATTCTTCCACACCCACCATTTTCTCCAGATTTGGCTCCATCAGACTTTTTTCTATTCCCAAATCTTAAAAAACAGCTAAAAGGAAATCATTTTGACAGCGATGAAGAGGTTATACTGGCATGTGATGACTGGTTTAGTTTGAAAAATAGGGTGTTCTACTCCCAAGGTCTTTTCAAGGTCAAGCAGAGATGGCAGAAGTGTGTCAATTCAGACGGTGGCTATATTGAAAAGGAATTAACACTATACAAAATTTCAGCTCTCCGTGACATGTCCTTCGTGGTCAGACCCAAGACTTATGTCAATCACCTTGTATATATACCTCTACACCTCACGGTAGAAGGGGAACGACTAAGTAAGTAAGTATATATATATATATATATATATATATATATATATCTATATATATATATATATATATATATATATATATATATATATATATATATATATATATATATATATATATATATATATATATATGCATACAGTATATAAAATTTAACAAATATACTTAAATAGCCGTGTTCATAGTCACGCTTTGTGACTAACTTGTATCACTCGCGCTGTCTGTGATAAACATGTACATAGAAGTAGAATCCTTTCTTTGGGACGTTAGGGACTCTTTTATTTGTCGACATGTTAGAGATAGCAGTTTATGTCGCGAGGATCCATAATCAACTCGTCATGATTTCTTAGATATCACAATCCTTAGATATCATCATCTCGAATGGGTCTATTTTTTTTTTTTTATGAGCTGAATTCGGAAAACCTTATTGATACTATTCCATAGGCGATACCTATTCAGACACCCATCTATATTCGTAGCGTGCGACACTCAGTTATAAGTACAATAAGACAACATGAGGATCTTCATGATCACAACAGTAAGTCATCTTTATTATGTTTGACAACATAACGTTTACTGAGGGGAATGCATACAATTTTCTCCATATAACTCTGAATTATTGATGACCTAGTTTTCTTTTTTAACTGAGAATTTTCATCCTTTCATTTTGTTATCCACTTTTTTATAATTCCTATTTTTACGGCATCTTTTTAATGATTTTTTTAAATTTGGTCGCTAAGGGGAGGTTAAACCCCCAAAATTAAAAACACAGAATTATAAGTTAATATCTATATCTGGTCATTTATACAAGCAAAATGACTGAAAAAATACAAATAATTGAGGTATATACTAAAAACTTGCAATATATGGCGGAAAAAACAGTGAAAAAAAAAGGCAAATTTTAGCTTTTTTGGGTATTTTGTTGCCCAAGATATCTCAGATGTGAGTACAACGTGAGTTATGTAATTTGACCGTTTCATTTGCTAATATAGGATAATGCTTGTATATTAAAATAATTTTGATTGGTTTGATATCTGAGTTTTTTTGGGATTTTAACATACCAATCGAAAAATAGTTGAAATTTTTAAGGGGGGTATCTTAGCTATTTCTTAACAGTTTTGTAGTTTGTTAACATATGTCCTTTTTTTTAGTTTATTTTAATGAGCACTATGTGCCCAAAATTTACTGCTGTACCACAAATAGTTTTTTGAAAAATCATGGGCAACGTGCCCACATTTGTGTGAAAAATGAGGTTTGGAGAAAATTAAGAAAATAGGGAGGAATTACACTTTTACACAAAATTTACTCACCTCAGTATCCCCCTGCTATGTAGGAACCATCTCTGGTATTTTCCTCTATTGATTCCATGTTCTGTGTCATACTTTGCAGCTTACTTTTCATTAAATTCATTTCAGCATACTGTATGTGCTTTTCATCAGTTTCCGAAAAAATACATCCTTTCTCTGGTAGACATGTACTATGTGGGGGGAAGCGATTGCTCTACCCTCAGCAGACTCAGTACATGTAGGAGATGCTTTGCTCTCAATATTAACAAGATTAGTATACCCTTATCAGATATTAACTGACAATGGTTCACAGTTCAGAGGGAAACTGATGGAGGAATTTTTTTGATTTTTCAAAATATTCTCGTCCGCACATTTTATCATCCACAATCGATTGGACAAGTGGAAAGATATAACGGGACTCTACTTACAATTGTACGTAAGCTTGCACAGGAGAAACCAGAATCCTGTGATTCATTCTTTATATAATTAGGTAAAAAAAACACTTACCTGACATACTTTAACAATTTAGATAAAATCATCCCCAAAGTTTTAGTGAAAATAAATATACAGAAATGTGGGCAAATGAATGTACTTTCCAGGGCAATATGTATCTAAAATTTGATATTTTCAATGAAATTCTTCATTTTTTTTTTCCCAAAAACACAAAAACTATGATTTAAAAACCTCCCACAATTAAAAAAGCTATGATAAAATAGCAAAACCGACGATAAATAACCACAGTTGTGAAAAGAGAAAAGCGTAAGAAAAATCCTGTAAATGGGTCCAAAGCTACATTCAACAACATGAAACATATACTGACATCCAAACAGTTATCTTACAAATTAAAATTGAGAATTATAAAGTGTTATATATATTCTGCATTTCTGTATGGTGCAGAAACATGGACGATGAAAAAGCATTTGGAAGAAAGAATTGAGGCTCTTGAAATGTGGATATATAGAAGAATGGGGCGTATCTCATGGAAAGAGATGAAAACAAAAAAGGAGGTTCTAGAAAATCTAGGTATGAAAAGAGAACTAATGAGGGAGGTCAAAGTTCGGCAGCTAAAGTACTTTGGACACATGAAAAGGCATAGCACCTTGCAGAAGACCATAACAGAAGGGAGAGTTGAAGGCAAACGTGAAAGGGGAAGACAGCGCTATAAGTGGGAAGATAACATCAAGAGATGGACAGGAAAGAGTCTATCAGAGTGCACCAACAAGACAAGAGACAGAAGACGTTGGAGATCCATTACAGCCAACCTTTGTTGTGGAGATGGCAACTGATGATGATGATGATGAAATTTGGTCCGAGCGCATAAAGATAATTCACTTTTCTTAATTACTGTGCTGTGTTTAGCAGTTGATGAAATGTTCACACAGTGACATCCTTGGTTATTTATGATTTAATTGTGTCTTAGATCTGGATTGTGCACACGATGATAATGAATTAACTTAGTACACACGCAGACACCACTCACACACAAGGTCAATGCAAATAACGATCTCTTTGTTTGCTGTTCAATTGATACGGATGTAACTTTAAGACAAGCGAACCAATTATTTTAGAAAACGAGTAACAAGTTTATTAAAAACAAGTATCTTTTTGAAATTATTATTTCCAGAAAATCTTATAATTACAAAAATTGGACAATGTACGTTATTTTAACAGTATAAATATAATATTTAGTATTTTAGTTATGAAAATTTTAATTATTTTAATCAATAAAAGTACAAATTATGTGCTTGACGCACATGTCGGTCAAGTCAAAACGGCAGGTCCCTGGCTTGATAAGATATTCAATGGATGTACAGTGGTATGATTCTTCTCTGGGCCTGCGTTTGTGCGACTCTTCGCCTGGCCTACGTTGGTGCGACCCTCCAATGGGCCTATGGTGCTTCGAATCTTCATGCGGTGGTGTGATTCTTTGCTGGGCATATGGTGGTGCGAATTATTACTGGGGAGATGTACTGGGCAGATGTGCTGCTCCGTCTGTGCTGGGTGTTTAATACTCTTGCAAGGTTTAGCTCAGGTATCCTTGGTGCTCACTGATTGTAGTGCTCTCTTGCAGCATTCAACACTTAGCGTATGACTCTATACCAAACTGTCTGTCAGTATCCTGCCGACGACGCCATTTGTGACAGTGCGAAGACGATGTGTGTAGAAGAATGGTAGTACGGGTGGGGTTCGTGTGTAATGATGTCGTTACTCTCTCTGGGCTACTTTCACACACGTTCCGCAGTTACAGAAAAACTATCTTGATGACAGGGGTCCCACTTTTATTAATGAAACCTTATCAGGTAGCATATAAATCATACAGAAAACAGAGAATGCCAACATGAGCACTCATACACACATTAGACTAGATCGACAACTATTACTCAGTCTAAAATTACACCTTTCTGGCCATACGGTCACACTAGGTACAGCAACAAATACACTGTCAAGTAAACAGATACTACACATTAAGCCCCAACTACTACATATATTACATTTATTTAACTAGGTACTAACAAATACACTGTCAAGAAACAGATACATATATCACCTGACTACATATATTACATAAACTAGGTACATCAACAAATACACTGTCAAGTAAACAGATTTACACATTAAGCCCCAACTCTAACACCTGACTAGGTATTACATTTAGCACTAAGTACACAACAAATACACTGTCAAGTAAACAGATACTACACATTAAGCCCCAACTCTAACACCTGACTACATATATTACAGTTATATAACCAGGTACATCAACAAATACACTGTCAAGTAAACAGATACTACACATTAAGCCCCACCTCTAACAACTGACTACAGAGATTACAGTTATATAACTACGGGTAGAAAAATAAAGTACATAATCCGTCAACAACGAACAAAAACCGTAGAACAAAAGTCACGGGTTATCACTGACATACATAAAAAAACGCAGTAAAACAGTATTTTGATACGATAAGTAAGACACACTGAAACTATAAATAACTAACGTGAATTTCAGAGCGCACATGTCGCCCATTACATAAAAAAGTGTTATTAACACACGTGATACTTTTTGTTGTTGTTGTGAAAGTTGCTCTAGACAAGAAGAGAAGAATATATCAAACAAAATAAATACAAATGTACAAGACTTATGACAATGGTTATAACGAACATGTGATGTGGAATGTAAATATTGATACAGTAATCTGACAACCTTTGCTTTCCCATTTGGTGTCTACCATTTGCTAAGCCAAACTGCGTAATTTTCTGACTGCAATACTTATATCTAATCCACGCAATTTTTCTTAATATGTAAACAAACAGACATTTACCAATGTCCGTGACCTGCCAGCATAACACGCAGCGAACCCCTAATTAGTTTACCTGAGTTCTCATGCGAGCTGATTTGCCAATTATAGGTGAGTAGGCAGACGCGTGGAGAAAATAACGGATTGTTTGAAGAGAGACAAGGGGCGATAATATTTTCCCGACAACCTTTGATGTTAGCACGTTCCAGGGGGGAGATAATGTTTGATTTGCGCAAGGGGATGTAATCTAAAGAGAAGCCATTGCACGGCCACAAGTTCTGCTGTCGGTCAGCATCGCTGAGTAGAATGATCGATCAAACCTTTGATTCGGGAATCGCAGTTTCCTGACTTCCCTGCTATACAGAGGTGCGAATTATAACATCTTCTAGTGAAAATAACATCATAATCTGTATATATACCGCGGTCTCTAAAATTCAGTTATTAGAGTCGCTCAATAATTCTTGCTTAACTTAAAACGACGGACTAGAACCATTTCTTCGCTAAATGTGTTAAATTGTCCCGTGTGGATTTCATTTTCTGATTTGTGGTAATAGAAATTATGCTTAAGTGTTAAAATGTGTTAGGATTACTATTTTATTCGTTATAACTCCCTAGCGTTTAAAACAAGTGAAATAACCTAACGCATAAATATTTCTTGCCAGTCGTTCAGATTAATGTAATTTCAAATACCCCATTTTTCTTACACAAGAAAATACGGCTTAGCGGACTGAGATTATTAAGTGTGACGGATCAGTGACCGAAGAGAATTCGCATTATATTTTATTGTGTGAAATTAAATAAGTGGACAGAGTTATTGTTATGTGACTAAACAACAGACGCCGACAAATAGCTTGTAGCGACAGGCGATTTTTGTTTAAGTCCGCGTATGGATAAATTGAATAATAATTGACTTTGTGCGCTGTGCATTTTATTGCGGGCAATAACTGGGGAGGGAACATTCCGTCTTTTCCGGACATGCCATAGCGGAAAACTTACTGGTGGATAGGATAGTAGCAGTTTTTCATAATGTTCTTTTGTTCCCAATATAGCATCTAATAAAAACTAGCGGCCAGCGGTCTAATATTACGAGTAACGTAACATTATTATTAAATTTGGGTCTTCGATTTTTATACCTGTTCGGTCCTCTTTCTTCATTCAGAGAGAGACCAATAGAAACAGTAATATTAATTGTAACTAGACGGTACCATACCAAGAATTATTTATCAAAATTGTCCAGCCAACTGGGCATACGAAAGAACATATATTCCTGACATGTGAAAGCCGTAGCAATGGAGTGATCCAGAACACTACGCTGTTTCATAATCGGCATTCACCATAAGAGTCAGCCGATAAGATTTACCATCAGTATCAGTTTTACATGTAGTAACATTTGTCGTAACAACCAGAGGCTAGACAATACAGGAACTACTTTTCTCCTGTTGTAACTGTGAACGTCCAGAGTAACGTCTTGCTTCAGTAACTATATGCGGTGACACGGGACTCATCCAGGAAAAAATTAAACCACCAAATTTGGCGTCCACCTTGTAATTATTATTCGATACAAAGGCTGGACTGGGGCCAAATTTGGGCAACCCACCTGACAATATCGGTTCAGACTATTGTAATTTGTTCAAGGGATACCTACATGTGGTTAAAAATACAGTGATACAACGTTAAAATATCTCCAATTATAAAGATAACGGGTAAGATAGCATGTAGGGATAAAATTATACGTAAGATACGAGGATACATTCTCGCCAGCGCTTTCTACCGCCATTGAAACTAACTAGTTGGAACATGCAGACAAACGGTTTACCATTTTAGACGGGAGGGAAACGGAGATAAAAGATATTATGACGGTCGGAACACGTGTTTGAATCTAAAAGGGCAAAAAGACGCAATTTGTAGTTTAAAGGAAAAATCACGCCACTAGTTGACACAATGTAAGGAATTGGTAGAAAAACGACCTTAGCTCTTGTTAGACACAGTCGTATCTTAGACGTTTTACCGTAATTAGTCGTTTTGTTTGAATACAGCGGCAAACGCCGTGGACGAAGGTTCAAAAACAAATTTCAAAAACTAACCTTGAGAAAAGTAGGGTTTTCTTTAATAATAAAGTTATGAAAATAAAACCTGGCTAGTTTGATAGCCCATCTTGAGGAGAGAAATAATATACTTTTAATTATACAGACGGACAGATAACACGGAAGATATTGACGAAAGACCGTATTGTTCCAATCAGACTAGCGAACAGTTTTTTGTGCATACTTTCACTAAAGTTACATTTTGGCGTCCTAGAGACTAAAAATGCAAAAATCAAACTGCAATGAACTAGAGGGGCAAAGTCGGAGGATAGTAGCTAAAAATAACTTAGTGGGGCAGGTTTGTGTAGTTTTTTCATGTAGTTAGTAAAAAAAAAACAAGTGTATTTTTGTGAAAAGCCAAGTTGAGACGGACGGACCGATAGAAAAATACTACATACTAGACTGAGACTGGACTGAAATTTGTGTTTTTTGTTTTTTTTTCTTGCATGAGGCTGCATATTTTTTCCTCGCATGAGGTTGCATTTGCCCCACCCATACCCAGTGTAAAGTGCAATCTTTACTATCTTGCAATATAATACATTTATATACTTATTATGTTCGCAAATATTTTGTAAACAAAGTATTTCCTTTTTAAGTGCTTAAGGAGAAGTCATTTTTGAGTTACTTCCCTTGAAAGGAGTTCCGTCATCTTCGATCGGACTCCGCGGACGAATTTAGGCCTACTGCGATTTATTCTTTGGCTGGGTAGGAATAGATTGTTCTTGCTTCAGTATATCTATGGCCTGAATTTATACGTAGTTTTTGTATGAGTAGGACGAGTCTGTCTTATATATGGATATCTTTACATTTCTAAGTCGAACTATGTTGGTTGTCGCTAGAAAAGGTCAAAGGCTATGCAGCGGAAGTATCGCTAGCAAGGGGTGTGATTCATGGCTGTCATCCTGTCGGGATGTCGAATTTTGTTGTAGCCGGCCTATCGCCGAAAAAGTGATCTATAAGTAGATGGGGAAAAGTGATAGTCATTTAGACATGTTGTATGTACTTTACCCCAGTGTTTATTCTCTTTTGCCAAGGAATGGCAAAGTTATATTTCGCATAGAAAGGTAAAACCACAATTTATTATGAACTTGGGCTTCGCCATCGTTGTCGATAAGCAGATGCACAGTGGTACTTTTGAAAAGAATATTTATTCAAAGGAAGATGACATTCCTATGTATCAGCACTAGATTATATGATATTATGCAATTACCTCTATGATAGAAGCTATGAAGAAATGAGGACATTTAACGAATGACCAATTTTGGTCTGTATCCAATAGTGAGTGAAGCTCACGAGAGAAGCACAGCCATGTTGAAATCCATATACTTTGTATTTATCGAGTGAGAAAAGGGGATGCCTGTACTATCGCTCGATGAACCAAGAGATCACTGCTACATGGGAGAACCCATGTTTGGGATTCCTATATCTTTATGAAAAATATATATATTGAACTTTACGTGAAGGGATATTCGCTAGACGAGGTTAAGTCTAGGAGCCTTCCTATATATTGGTTATGGACTGACGTGCCCAGTCAGTAAAGCCAGATGATTTACATGATGGAACTCTGAATGCTTATTTACGAATGCTCCATTATGATATTTGCCAAGCATGAATGCTAACTTAAGATGATATTCCTGTGATCAACATTATGCTGTCTATGTCGACATTTGTTCCTGTAACCATACACGTACTGTCCAAGTGTGCGTCTCATTAAATGTTATAAAAAGACCACCGTAGTTCCAGTACTTCTTGAATTCGAACAGTGTGAGTATGAGTGATGTACTACCAACTTGTCAACTCTATCGAATCATTCTACCATTCGCGTTCTGACATTCATATACACACTCATTGTCTACACTCACATTCTTGTCGGAGCCTCATCACGTTCCAGGACAAGATGACCTGTATGACCAAAACTGTGCTGGGTTTAATGAGTTGACAATCGTTACACTTTACTACACCAGTTCCAACATCTACATTTATCAACTGGTGGACATTCACGTCATTTAACAAATAAAGCGTGATTCAACAACTAGTAGCCAGTATGAGTTAACAACAACAGAGTTTAACAACTGGTGTGCCAGCTTCCTGGGTCAACCTGCACAGTGACCATATTGAGAAGTAAACTACTGAGACCAGACGTTCCTTGGGGTCTGTTACGACACACAAATACATCAACAGTACAACTCTACAGTGATGTCAGCGTGACCTGTCCTGTCGAGAGTATGCGGTAACTAGGTCAGCGTTTGTTGACATTTGGTTCGTTGGACATTTGCCATACAACTGACAGTGTTACACAGCAAGCTTGGTTGAAACATAGAACATTACACATCAGGACTGGAGAATATTTGACAGTGTTTGCGAAAGGAAATGTTATTGAACTGAGAAGTCCTACATCGATTGTTATCATTCACATCAACGATGGAGCTTCTATTTCTGTGTTGAATTTAAAATAATTAGACCAGAAGTATTCGTTTAATAAAGTACCACAGTACTGTACTATTAGGCAGTGTAACTGAGCCTTCTTTACAACACATTCTTTCTGTAGACAAGATGTCTACATTAGATTATTTTATCACACAAGGCAGGGCTCTTGATAAGACTGGTCAGCAATTAGAAGAATGGGCAGTTGCTCAATATGACAAAGCATTAGCTGCAGAAGAGAGAAAACTTGCTGCTGCTGCTGAAGAAAGAAAAGCATTGATTGAAGAAAAGAAATTAGCAGCTGAGGAGAAAAGATTAGAAGCTGAGGAAAAAAAATTACAAAGAGAGGATGAACAAAAGAAATTGCAGATACAGACTGATGAAAAAAGATTCCAGATGGAAATGGAAAAAGAGAAAAGAAAAGATGAGGCTGCTGCTGAAGAGAAAAAATTACAAGCTGCTGCAGAAGAGAGAAAATTACAAGCTGCTGCAGAAGAGAGAAAATTACAAGCTGAAGCTCAAGAGAAAAAAGCAATAAGAGAACATGAACACCAAAAAGAACTTTTAGCATTTGAGTTAGAAAAGTTAAAGTTAACAAACATAAGTGATGGTAATCAAGCATCTGGTGGTAATGGTAAACCCTTTACTTACAAGGTCAAGGTACCAGCGTTCAACCCTTCCAGTGATGACATAACATTCTGGCTAAATAGATTTGAACGCTCGTGTCGAGCCCATAATGTGGACAAATCACAATATGCTAACCAGTTATCAGAAAATCTGAAAGGTGATTCTCTGACTAGTTTAAGTTTGGTTGAAGAGGCTGACAAAGATAACTATGATGTTATTAGGGCAGCCTTATTAAAGAAGTATCAGTTGTCTGAAGAGGGTTATCGGAAGTTGTTTAAGACAATGGTGCCTGAGGCAGGTGTAGAATTCTCAGAATTCATTGCAAGGACACGTCTTACATTTGATCGTTGGATTGAGCTATCCAAAACAGAAAGAACTTATGAAGCCCTTATGGACTTGATACTCAGAGACAAGATTATGTCAAGTATAAATAAACCTTTCCTCGAATTCTTACATGAGCGTAAACCTAAGTCTCTAAAAGAAATGGAACAGTATTGTACCCAATACGTCACTGCACATCCGGACGTAGCTATTAGCAACAGTAAGGTTAAAGAAGGTATGCCAGTTGCTTCTGCAACACCATACAACCCTAATCACTCTCACAAATTCCAAGGACCTCAAAATAAGTTTAATAAAAAAGGTAACTATTACAGTTATCAGAACCAAGGTAACCAATCATTTCAGGGTTCTTCTTCGAATACCTGGAGAAGAGCTGACAGCCCTCGATTCAGGGGTTGTCATAATTACAGGAACTTTCGCAAAGGAAGTCATTCTAGAAACTATCCAAGTTTTCCTTCATGGAGACAACAGGATCATAATTACCGAGATACTCATTATAATGAATATGATGATAGTAACCAAAGGAGCTATGATTCAAACCCGAGTAGGGGTTATAATAGTGGAAACAATGATAAGTACAGAGGCAATAATAACAGAGGTAGAGCACAATTCAAAAAACATAAAGCTCATTACCAGGCGAACGCTGCACAGCAAGAGTCCCACGAAGCCTATAAACAAAATAAAGATAATGATGACTCTAATAATATGGCATGTGCCGCTTTTGATTTTGGGAGAGCATCTCAGTGCCCCCAATGCAAAACATTATTTGAGCCAACCACAGTGTCTACTTTAAGCTGTGGGCATCCTCTTCCCGCTCTTCCTGCGTCAATCGCGCATGATGGGAGAGGTTCTCTTGTCTTACACAAAGGTTTAGTAAATGACAATCCAGTCTCAGTACTTTTTGATTCTGGATGCACAACTATTGGGGTTAGGCAGTCACTCATAGATCCTTCTCATTCTACAGGCAAAGTAGTCAAATGCGTAACATTTGGCGGCACCATAGAGAAATACTCTACCGCTATCATTAGGATTGCTACTCCTTTCTTCACAGGAGATGTACACGCATGTCTTTTGCCGAATCCGATCGCTGATCTTATCATCGGTCGCATTCACGGAGTCAAAGAATGCACTCCGGAGCAAATTTCCGTTTGGGGAAAATCAAAATATGCAATCTGCTAATGCGGTAGTCACTAGAGCTCAAGCTCTCAATATGCCTGAAACTTCATCTGTTGAAGATAATGAAGTGCATAACCAAGATGATCCCTTGGTAATTTCTCGTGACTCGTTTATAAAACAACAAGAAGAAGATCCGACTCTTAAGAAATTCTTCACTCTTGTAACGAAAGGTGATCCGAATAAAGATTCAAATTGTAAATCTTGGATTACAATGAAGAATGGCGTACTTGTACGTATGGTGCAAGACTCCACTAAGTCAAGTCATTCTCAAATTCTTGTACCCAAGAATTTGAGAGTTAAGATCTTACAACATGCACACGACTCTCAGTGTGCTGGTCACATGGGTTTTTCCCGTACAAAGTCAAGAGTTCTTGCGGCTTTCTTTTGGCCTTTTGTGAACAAGGACATACGGATCTATTGTCGATCCTGTAAAGTATGTCAAGAAGTCAAATCCAAAGGTCCTCGTCATGCTGCGCCTATTCAGGCTGCAGATATTCCTATTCGTCCATTCCAGAAAATGGCGATAGACATCATTGGTCCATTCAAGATCAAATCTGCTAGAGGACATCAGTTTATCTTAACGTGTGTAGACATGTGCACACGTTGGCCAGAGGCTATCCCTCTAAAGAGCATTACTACCGCTGACATTGCAGATGCTCTTTGGCTTATATTTTCTCGGCTGGGATTCCCCGGAGAAAATATTATCAGATCATGGCACCCAACTGATATCGGATACCATGTCTCAAGTAATGTCTACTCTACAGATAGAGAGATCTTTGAGTAGCATCTATCATCCTATGTCCAATGGGATGGTCGAGCGACTAAATAGAACACTTAAGAACTTATTAGGGAAGATAACTGAGGATCATCCTCAAGATTGGGATAGGGTTTTACCCGCGGCCCTCTTCGCGTACAGAGAGGTCCCCAATGAACATACAGGGTTTTCTCCCTTGAACTTGTCTTTGGCGCGCGACCGCGCGGCCCAATGTCTTTGCTGCATGATCTTATAACAGCTGACAATATTGACGATGACACAAAATCTTCTTACGAGTATGTCATCGCGCTGAGACAGAAGATTATCGAAGCATGCAAATTGGCAACGTCCTCTTCTGAATTTGCTAAGCAGAAGGCAAGACAATTTGCTAATAAAAAGAGAACTTTACGACAACTTTGTCCTGGTGACAAAGCATTTGTTTTGCTACCTTGTCGTGAAAATAGACTCCTTATTAGTTGGAAAGGTCCGTACGATATAATATCGAAAATTTCAGATGTTGACTACATCGTCGATATCAACGGGAAGCATAAAACCTTCCACATCAATATGCTTACGGAGTTCCATGAACGTCCTGACTATCTACAGCCTATTTTCCAGGCAACGGACGATTCTCATGTCAAACATGGTCATTACTCATCACTGTCTGTAATACAGGATGAGGAAACAAGTTTTTCGGATGTTAATCTTCCGCTCCAATGATCCCACTTCATTCTAGTGAATCATGGAAAGACGTTACTGTTTCTCCTGATTTGTCTCTAGGAGAACGGCGACAAGTTTCGTCTATGTTACAAACATTTCAGGATGTCCTCACTGACATCCCTGGACAAACTCATGTCATTGAGCATGACATTGTTCTAACTGAACATACTCCAATTAGGGTTAGACCTTATCCTATCCCTATACATTTCCAAACACAGTTTGAAAAGGAGTTGGATGAAATGATAGATTTACAAATAATCGAACCATCCACTTCTGCATATTCTTCGCCGATGGTTATTGTTCGAAAAAAAGACAATAACATACGTCTTTGCGTTGACTATCGCAAATTGAATCAAGTTACGAAGTTCGATGCTGAACCTATGCCTTTACTAGAAGAGCGACTTACTCGTCTTTCTAAATCGCATATTTTCACTAAACTTGATTTGTCTAAAGGATATTGGCAAGTTCCATTATCCGAACGCGCCAAACCTCTTACCGCTTTCTCTACTCCCAGAGGCCTTTTCCAATGGAATTTTATGCCTTTCGGCCTTATGAACGCACCAGCTACATTTGTACGCATGATGCGTCGAATCCTATCGTATCGGTCAGATGTCATTGCTTATCTAGACGACATCTGTCTTTTCAGCGATACTTGGGAAGATCACTATTCAGGTTTAGTTGAATTATTATCAACTCTGCGTGAGTATAACCTGACAGCAAAACCATCCAAAGCTTGTATTGGCTTTAGCGAAATTGCTTTCTTAGGCCATCGAGTAGGTCACGGTTTCTTGAAGACAGAAGACCATAATATCACTAAGATACTTAACATCTCTATCCCTAGGACTAAAAAGCAAGTGCGAAGTCTTTTAGGTCTCATACAATTTTATGACGTTTCATTCCGAATCTGTCCTCTATCATGGCACCTCTCTCTACACTATTAAAGAAAGGGTCGCCTAACATGGTTCACTGGTCTCATGAATGCCAATCTTCACTAGAGAAGATCAAAACTATGTTTTCATCACCACCTCTTCTTGTGTTACCTACAACAGATAAGACATTTGTTCTTCGTAGTGACGCTTCATCCACTGGGATTGGAGCGGCACTAATGCAAGAGTACTCTGGAACTCTGCATCCTGTAATGTATATATCCAGAAAACTTAATGCTGCAGAAAGGAATTACTCCGTTTTAGACCGTGAATTATTGGCAATGGTTTGGTCAATTCTCAAACTCCAAAGATTCCTTCTGGGCGCGCATTTCGTAGTGAAAACTGACCAAAAAGCTCTTACGGCTATCCAAAGTAAGAACTTGAAGAGCTCGAGATCAACTCGATACGCAATCGCTCTTCAACCTTTTCATTTCTCGGTACGAGCTATCCGTGGTTCAGAAAATGTGATGGCGGACATTCTGTCCAGATGCCCACATGATGCCACTTAACTGTTAAATATTGGATCTTTTTAATATGTATAACTTTACAACAGTTATTTTTTGTTTCTTTACTAAGATACACATTTGTAATTTAATAATAAAATGATGGTATCGCTACTTAGCGGTTTATTGATGTTTATTCACCGCTGTTCTTTGATGATTGTTTCTTCATAAATCATAAATTTAAGATTATAGTGTGAATTTTTGGTATGCATTGTATAATTACCAGAATTGTATTATACGTACATCACACCTTCCTGGAAACATTTATTCGTAGAGAAACAATTTCCTCAGATTTTGAGATATATTCTCACCGGTCATATTAGGAATTATATTATTCCTGATATTTTCATCTGCGCAGTATTCTTGCGTTGTGAGCCTATTCTACGGTGCTCCTAGATGTATTTAAAAAAAATTTTATTTTTTTTCCCGGGAGGTGTGGTAAGACTGTAAAGTGCAATCTTTACTATCTTGCAATATAATACATTTATATACTTATTATGTTCGCAAATATTTTGTAAACAAAGTATTTCCTTTTTTAAGTGCTTAAGGAGAAGTCATTTTTGAGTTACTTCCCTAGAAAGGAGTTCCGTCATCTTCGATCGGACTCCGCGGACGAGTCTAGGCCTACTGCGATTTATTCTTTGGCTGGGTAAGAATAGATTGTTCTTGCTTCAGTATATCTATGGCCTGAATTTATACGTAGTGTTTGTATGAGTAGGACGAGTCTGTCTTATATATGGATATCTTTACATTTCTAAGTCGAACTATGTTGGTTGTCGCTAGAAAAGGTCAAAGGCTATGCAGCGGAAGTATCGCGAGCAGGGGGTGTGATTCATGGCTGTCATCCTGTCGGGATGTCGAAGTGTGTTGTAGTCTGCTTATCGCCGAAAAAGTGATCTATATGTGGATGGGGAAAAGTGATAGTCATTTAGACATGTTGTATGTACTTTACCCCAGTGTTTATTCTCTTTTGCCAAGGAATGGCAAAGTTATATTTCGCATAGAAAGGTAAAACCACAATTTATTATGAACTTGGGCTTCGCCATCGTTGTCGATAAGCAGATGCACAGTGGTACTTTTGAAAAGAATATTTATTCAAAGGAAGATGACATTCCTATGTATCAGCACTAGATTATAAGATATTATTCAATTACCTCTATGATAGAAGCTATGAAGAAATGAGGACATTTAACGAATGACCAATTTTGGTCTACATATCCAAATGGTTCAGTGAAGCTTTAGAGAAGCACAGTTTGAAATTATACATTTGATATGATCGAGTGAGAAAAAGGGATGCCTGTACTATCGCTCGATGAACCAAGAGATCACTGCTACATGTGAGAACCCATGTCTGGGATTCCTATATCTTTATGAAAAATATATATATTGAACTTTACGCGAAGGAAGATTCGCTAGCCGAGGTTTCTAGGAGCCTTCTATATATATGGACAGACGTGCCCAGTCATTAAAAGCCAATGAGTTCATATGGAACGTCATAATCTTATTTACGATACCATTATGATATTGCCTATGAATGCTAACTTAAGATGATATTCCTGTGATCAACATTATGCTGTCTATGTCGACATTTGTTCCTGTAACCATACACGTACTGTCCAAGTGTGCGTCTCATTAAATGTTATAAAAAGACCACCGTAGTTCCAGTACTTCTTGAATTCGAACAGTGTGAGTATGAGTGATGTACTACCAACCTGTCAACTCTATCGAATCATTCTACCATTCGCGTTCTGACATTCATATACACACTCATTGTTTACACTCACATTCTTGTCGGAGCCTCATCACGTTCCAGGACAAGATGACCTGTATGACCAAAACTGTGCTGGGTTTAATGAGTTGACAATCGTTACACTTTACTACACCAGTTCCAACATCTACATTTATCAACTGGTGGACATTCACGTCATTTAACAAATAAAGCGTGATTCAACAACTAGTAGCCAGTATGAGTTAACAACAACAGAGTTTAACACCCAGCCCTGGTCAAGACCACATGTCCCAACACAAGAAGATCCAATGACAACATGTGTCATTGTAGTGATCCTCTGTGTTCTCACACTAGGTACCTCATGACATGAATGTCACTTCTGTTTCCCGGCGTGGTAGAACACATGATCCCCACCAAAAGAGCTCAATTTTTTTTTTTTTTTTTTTTTTTTTCCTCGCTTGAGGTCGCATAGTTTTTTCCTCGCATGAGGTCGCATTATCCCCGCCCAAACCCGGCCCTGGTCAAGACCACATGTCCCAACACAAGAAAACCCAATGACAACATGTGTCACCGTAGTGATCCTCTGTGTTTTCACACAAGAGACCTAATGACACACGAATGTCACTGTACCGGTCCCTGTGTGTAGACACATGATCCCAGCCAAAAGCCAGGATACTTTTTTTTTTTTTTTTTTAAATTCCTCGCATGAGGTTGCATATTTTTTCCTCGCATGAGGTTGCATTTGCCCCACCCATACCCGGCCCTGGTCAAGACCACATGTCCCAACACAAGAAGATCCAATGACAACATGTGTCATTGTAGTGATCCTCTGTGTTCTCACACTAGGTCCATGGTATCATGACATGAAAGTCACTACTGTTTCCCGTGTGTAGACACATGATCCCAGCCAAAAGCCAGGATACTAGGCATTGGGTTGTACAGCGTAAAATACGCTGCAGTTAAAGTCAGTCGAGCAGTTATTTGGTGTTAACAAGATGAAAGAGTATATAAAAATGGGTTAGAAAATCAGAATAATTTAAGTGATGGGCTATTTCGTTCTTAACATGGGATTGAAAGAATGAAAATGTAGTGTTTTTTGTGTAAGGGAGGGAACCTTTTTAGACTTTAAAGTAATCTAAGTATATATCATTAGAGTTTACCAAATTTGCATATCAGACTAGTTTTAGTAAAGATATAGAAGGATTAATGAAACTAAGGAAAAAGTACTAAGGGGAATAACTATGAATATTAACGCCCTTTACAGTAAGAGAACGCAGAGCAGAGTAGAACGCACGTGAAAATAGTGACTAGAGGTAAACAGTTATGTAGCACAGTTCACGGAGCCGACAGCATAGAATTAAGCGTGGCGGTAGGTGAGTGAACTGAATAACGGACCAATCGCATTCACTCAAAAACAACTGTGGATCATCAGATAGGAAATTGAAGGACGAAAAGAGATCAGTGCCATCAGAAACTTTGCGGAAGCAAGACATGCCGCCCAGGGCTCTCAAGAAACGAACTAGTGGTCAACAGATGTTCGGATTCAGAAACAGATAGCTAGATTTAGAATCATAGTGTTAGGAATTCAGGAGAACACTTAGAATTGATTGATAATTTGTGCTGCTAAACCTAGGATTAGCTTATAGGGGTGATAGTAAGTCAGTGATAAGTATCGGACTTCTGTAAAGTACGGTAAGAAGCCCTTTTGATTCTACTTATGCTTAGACTATTTACAGAGAAAGACATGGTTTCAGAACTGCAGTCCACATGTTGTCAGTAGATAACGACGCTCACAATTAAGGGAGTGAGTAACAGTAGAGAAAGTGAAGCAAAGGCACAATTAAAGCTTAGAAAGTGGATAACTTTCATTATCAGATAGCCAGAATGAGCTGTCATGCAAAGTAGATGAGACATTATCTGTAAACGAGAATGTATCGAACAAAGGGTACAGCACCGACACTCATCAAACATCTCATGCGCTCTCTCTCATATAAGAGTAAGTATGAAGACGCCACCACAGAGTATCTGACATTTATCAACCATCTCATGCGCTCTCTCATATTAGAGTAAGTATAATGGAGGCCATTTTGGTGTTGGACATTGTTTGATTATTTCAGGTGTATCTATTGAAGTTTATATGCTGCATTTTAAGGAGTTAAACCTAACTAGGTTTAGATTAGGTGAGAACATGACTCCAAGGATTTTAGAAGAACTGTTGTAGAAAATATGAGAAAAATAGTGGAAAATGAGAAGGAACTTTAGTAAGCCAGGTATACCACGAAAAATGCAAGAGGCTACAGGAGAAACAATATATAACTATACTTTGAGATATTTGATTGAATCAAGTGGAAGACTTGAGGACATTGTAATTGAGAACTGTATCTGATGAATTATGTTGGTTGATATTGGATCATCTTATGTAAATAAAAGTTGTTTTCGAAATTGAATCACATCACTCAGGTTGCTTTGATGTGTGAAGAGATTAAGGAGTGGAGAGTTATTAGAAGTGAGTAATAGGAGAGATAAAAATAATAGAACACCCTATACACATCAGTCGCTATACACCACCAAGGAGGGAAGAACGTGGTCTGGGTTGAAGAAAAAGACGAACCTTATATCTTCCAGGAATCACCATCTCTGGCGGAACAAGGGGGCCAGTAGGAGAAATAGTCTCACTTGGAGGTAGGAGAAAAAGTGAATGATAGATGACTAGGCCTGCCTCAGCCACCTAGTTATAGCTATAAATTTGTAGAGCACCACCACTGTGACATGCTGTAATTTGGTGCCTTGGGACCAGTTCTCAGGTAACAAGATACCGGCACGGTCACATACTGTAATTTGGTGCCTTTTGGACCAGTCCTCAATTCAACACTCACCAGGGCACTGTGACATACTGTAATTTGGTGCCTTTTGGACCAGTCCTCAATTCAACACCCACCAGGGCACTGTGACATACTGACTTTAAGTTTGAATATTTGAAAAAGTTAGAGGGGAAGTCCGCTGATTGGACAAAACCATTCATATTATTGAGAAAGAGACGCACACTTGTGCCATTTGATAGGAGACTGTCCATTAACACAGTTCGTGACTGCTAGAGGTGATTTCCAGGAAATAATAAATAAAAATCAGTGGGACGCCCTAATCTAGCCAGCAGCTCAGCTGAGTTTTGCTAGTACTAAGTAACTGTGTTCTCAATTCTGAATTGTGGTAAGGAAAAAAGCATTTATCTTGTTTATTTTAATATTTTGAGTGATTGATACTGCCATATCATGAAAAATGATTACGACAAGTGAGTGCCTGCTCTAGGTCCCCAGCAGCAGTCCAGGGCCTAGAGACAAACTAATAATATATGAAAACCTATCTAAGACTATGGAAGGAGGATCTATTATTGACATCAGTGGGAACATATCACCCACCTTATTGAATGGAAGAGGAAACTATTGAACATATTTCGGATGAAAGGCAGTCTTGGGAAACTGGTACTAATTGATAACAACTGGGTGAGATGTGCTACGTTGGTCAGAGAGATATGACCCAATCTGTGTAGTGTTGTTTTGTGGTGTTGTGTGTAAGAGTGGCGCAGTAAATAGAGTGTTGACACATGGCACAAATTTTATTTCAGAGTTTCTGATCTGGCACTACGATTGTGCCAGATGCTTTTGTAGAAGTACAAAAGCGGGTGTCTGTGCAGCCTAACATTTTACTCCAGCTACTGAGAGGAGTGGGCCACAAGAATCCTGTACTACATCGTCACATGCCAGATAAGTGCAAACCTGGCCTGCTGGAGATTCATAAACTATTTCCACCATCAATAAAAAAATAAATCTTTTTATATAAACATTAACATCAGTCCATATGTCAAGGACAATGAACTTTGTAGCCATAGATTGGGCATGATGACGCCACCCCAACTAAACATCCAGTGCTAGTTTTCCCAAGACATTGTAGATATTATTAATATTAACCATTGTAATAATATACCTATGTACAAAAATTACATTCGATTATGCAATATATTTATGCATTTCATTGATAAATACATATTATTTCATAAGTTCTGACCAAAAGAAACAATTGGTTCAGGACTAATAAATTTAAAAGATTTTCAAACTTAAACTTTAACAGCCAGTGTTAGTTCAGTGTATCATAGAATTTATTATTAATATTATTAAACTTATTAATTACATGTGTGTGTCTGTGTATTTTATTACCTACCCATTACATTTCAGTATCCTAGACTTTTAACGTAGCTAACATTCATTATAGTAGAATAGGTCTGTTTGAGGTCGTAAGTGGTAGCAGAAAGGCCTTATGTAATTCACATAAACTTTTATCTCAGGAGCCTTCACAGCTGACCTCATCCAGTACACTAGGTAACATAACAACCATTCAATAACATCACAAACCACTACACTACAACATTATTAGGTAAGCAAGAGTATTTGTGGGCACAGATGACAGAGTGAGAGACAGAGAGAGAGAGAGAGAGAGAGAGAGAGAGAGAGAGAGTAAATATTTTCCTTTCTTACAATAATTGTACTAACTTCATTTTTTTTATTTCGCTAACCTGTGTACTTTACTAAGTAGTAATTTAGTGGGAACATGTTCTTCACAGTCTATTCTGTAATCTAGTGTTTATTCTTTGACCTTTGGGTTATTAACTTCTTTTGGGATCTTTTCCCAACAAGGGGAGGGCACTTAATCGGTTATTTTCATTTATATGTAAACTTGATTTATTTGATGTCTCTATATGTTTGATGGTGTAAAAAGTTTAATGATAATAAACAACAAAAAGAACTTACATATGCGTGTTGGTCAGACCCATACCCAATTAACCATAGTTTTTCACGTTTTGTGTGTATTGTTGTCACATAATTGTGTGTGTGGGGGTGTGTTTAGTGTAACTTATATTTCATATAGGGAGAGAAAGGTCGTCTGATATTAAAATATAGTCGTATAGATAGGCTGGATTAGAGAAACTACTCATTCCAGAGACAGATCTTCCTCTTACACTATTTCCTGGTGAAAATCTATTTCTTACACCTTTATTCTCACATATCTACCACTATCACCTCTGCTCAGACGGGACCATAAGTATCTTCTGAGCTATCTTTAAAAATTTACGACAGAACACAACAACAAATGAGAATACCACTACAAAAATTATTATTATTTTCGTGACTACCACGGTCACACAAGAGAAAACAATAGCAAGGGATCCAGATCTCCAGGAATACCCAGAGTTTGCTGTGGGGACAGCTTTAAATAATCCCTGAGGGACCGAAGACTGGACTGGATCCAGGCCAAAAGAAACACAGGTCACAGGATAACATATCCGAGAAGGCTAGACATCATATCTCACTACCCAGGGGATCGGGAAGGAGTATATCATTATTGTACCCACAGGTTCTGAAAAAAATGCCATCAAAAATATATCCTGTACTGGGTTTGAACCCGGTACCTTTAGAATTAGAGCCGGACGCCATACCTCATATCTACTCCGGCTACTAGGGTAGAAGAGGAACGACCAAGTAAGAACAAGTGTTTAAAAGATTGTTGTAGTGCGCTATTTGGCGCCAATAACACATTTTGTTGTGCTCATCTGCGACTAGAGCAATTGAGGCGTTAGCTAAATTATCATTGAAAGTGGCAGAGGATATAAGTGTTGACTACTTTAAGTTGGGCATCAAACTCCTTATTATTTCAAGTACTTTTATTTTATACATGGGAAATAAAACACGTTTCAACAATTTAACACAAGTACTGATCAAAATAAGAGAATATTTAATGACTTAAAAAATTTTGTAAAATTAATTGACAAAGTTAAATAAATAATGAACCCCTGTTTTTTAGTTTGATATTTTTTAAATAGTTGAATTGTTCCCCTTTGGAAGTAAATAGAATGTATTCCCCTAACTCTATTTTCTCTCTGCTGTTTAAAGTATCATGGATGGGTGTGAAAAAAAATCGAAAAAAGGTGATTCGTCTTACGAGGACAAAAGAATAAGAAAATAGCCAACGTTTTTGCCACAAAGCCTTCGTCAGGGAAAGGAAAGAAAGTGAAGGTTAGATAGGACACATAAGAACCTAAACAATTATATAAAAATTAAAACTAGGTACTTCCCTGAAGGCGTCAACAGTCCTAACGCTTATAGGCGCATGCCAGGAAAGTATCACGTGGTTAAGTTTTATTTGTTTCATTCACTTTCGTCTAAGATTCAACATCCCGTCAAAACCTGACAAGTGGTGTGATCTCTTGGTCATAAGGGGGCTATTTTTGACCGCTGGACTGTTATCTCTGTCCTTATCTTTTTTTTTTAAATTAAGAGGGGTGAGAACTTTTATTAGCCATGAAAATGCCTCTTTCTGTTAAGGACCGCTAACTAGCTGTCTGGCCGACACGTCACAGGTTTATTCGAGTGTTGCTGCTTACTCAGTTCATATACTTATTTATTTATTTATTCTAAGTGAAATGATTATTCCTCTATATCTATTATTGCTAGTGTGCCGACATGTTGTTAAAAGTACTACTAGCTGAAATGAAGATCCATGTGTGTTTTTTGTTTCCTCTTGTGTCTACCGATAGAGTGGTCTTCCTTAACTCCAGCTGATTTATGACTTTGTCAATGTTGATTTGACGTACGATGTCTAAAATTGCAATAAGTAATTCTTTCTTTGGATTGTTTATTGTTTTACTGTGTTGCTTTATTTGATATGTCAGTGATAAATTGCCTCTCTTGTTCTACGGTTTTTGTTGGTGGAATGTCTGTTTTATTTTTCTATTAGTATTTATATAACTGTAGTCTCTGTAGGCAGATGTCGGAGTTGGGGTTTGATGTGTAGTTTCTGCTTACTTGACAGCGTTTTTTTATGTCAATTAATTGTATTAGTTAAACGTTTCAACAATCATTTTCATACCACTATGATACATATTAATAATTTCATAAAACATATGTGATAGCGTTGCAGTTCTGCTCCAGTCAGACCATAAGTACATCTGTCAGTATTACTAACCTATTGCAGTTGGATCGTCTGTACAGGCATTTTTATGTAGTTCTATCAACATTATATATCTTTCTCAGTTATCTCATCTCATGTGTAGTTCTATCAACAATACAAATCTGTCCCAAGCAGATCATCTGTAGTTTTGTCAACATTACAAATCTGTCCTAGTTATCTCAGCCCATCTGTAGTTTTGTAAAGAATACAAATCTGTTCCAGGCAGATCATCTGTAGTTCTGTCAACATTACAAATATGTACCAGTTATCTTGCCCTATCTGTAGTTCTGTAAAGAATACAAATCTGTTCCAAGCAGATCATCTGTAGTTTTGTCAACATTACAAATATGTCCCAGTTATCTCACCCCATCTGTAGTTCTGTAAAAAATACAAATCTTTTCCAGGCAGATCATCTGTAGTTCAGTTAACATTACAAATTAGTCCCAGTTAGGGCAGCCCATTTCTTTTCAGGGTAGCAATCGTTCTGGTTTCTGAGGAACAAAGTCCATAATTTATTACCAGTTTTATTAAAGTTGGGTTAACAAAAACACAGGTACAGCTTTATACTAGGACAGTACACACACAAAATTGTCAATGTTTCGGCCAGGACTTCATCAAGGACACTGTCGTAAATTTTGATAAGATAGCGCTGAGATATTTATGGTCCCGTACAAGCAGAGGTGATAGCGATAGCTATGTGAGAGGAAGGTGTAACAAATAGTTTATGTTTTAATAGGGTGGTGATAGTGTAAGAGAACGGATAGTCTTGGATTGAGTAATTGTTCTAATCCAGCCTATCGTTTACGACTCTATTTAAATTCAGACGCACTTTCTCACTTAGTACATATTCAAGTTACACTACACTCACGTACCCACAATTTTGTGACAGAAATACGTACAGACGTGAAAACAGATAAACTATGGATCACATATAATGGCCTGGGTTTGACCAACACTATCTTGTAAGGTTTATTAAGTTTATTCTCACTAGAAAATATCGCAATATCAAGAAAAGCATTAACATCAATGAATTATTGGTTTACAGACAAGGAATTTAAAAATATAATTTAATAGGCCCTCCCTCTTGCATACGGAACCTAGGAAGATCCCAACAGAGGTAATTAACCCTAAAGAACAAAATAATTAACAGTGGCGGGGGGGTGGGGGGGAGGGAATAGTCAGGACGGGTAAAGACTAAGTCCTTAATTTAACCTATCCCGTGAACACTCAGATTAGTGAGAGATACATAAAAGAGCTAGGTACTTTCTTCAAAATCTCTGGCGCTACTGATAACTGATTTTTAAGAGATGCCTATATATAATAAATGGGTAAAAAATCGTTAGCTCGTGCGAGATTTCGCGAATCTGCTCGGATTTTGGGAGAATCTGCGGTCGAATCCTGAATACAAGCCTATTTTCACGTTTTCGCCGACCGCATACTCGTTTCGCTAGGAAGCGGGCGCCTTTTAGCTCCCTTCTCTCGGTGAGAAAATTGCGTCCCATGGAGCACGAACAAAGAGAAGTCAGTAAAAGGGGTTATCGCTCCTTTCTGCATCCGCTTAATTGCCCCTTTATTCTGCAATTATTTTCCCGTTCTCTTTAAGGAAACTACAAAAACCGTTGCCTCCCCCCCCCCTCCCCGTGTTTCAGGAACAAGGCGCTGACGAGATGACGTAATCTGACAGCAGGCAAACCCTCTTCGCCCTTCCCCTTTTAAAGGAAAGACAGTTTGAGATATGAATAGCTGTATTAATAGCGCTTGAAACAAAGACAGGAAGGCGTGGCTAAACTAGAAATCAGAGAGATGGCAAAAGGCATGGCTTTTTGCGCGATAATCCGTGCATGCTAATTAGAGAAGCGGGTGGGAAATCACGTTGAGCGATTTGCTTGAAAAAGAGTGAGGGGTACAGGTGAAAGTAAAGTACACCGATGAAGGTGCTCGATTTTTATCTGTCACATACTGAACAAAGGAAAACGGAAGGGCAAAGAAAGAATTAAAAAGTAAAATTCATAACAAATAAATACAAAAGATTAATTAAGAGAAACGTGTATTCTTTTAGCAAGTTCACTATTTGTTTGTGGAATTATACCTATTCGCACAAAGTTGCCTCCCATAATAGTGGTTTACGTCGAGGTATGACAGTCATTTTGTACGTGTATATATATACAAATATGGTTTCTGGTTTGTGGTTAGTGTCTATAACTTATATTACGTTTAGGAGCCGCGCTTGTGTCATGGTTACCACACTGCGCTATCAATCGGGTGATCCAGGTTCAAGCCCGGGCGCGCTCAGTTGAAAAAGTGTGTTCTAGTGAAGTAATTATATATTTGGTTTATATATACAAGGACTTATGTATTATTTTGTGAACGGACTGAGCACCACTAACGACAAGGTACACAACAATATATATATATATATATATATATATATATATATATATATATATATATATATATATATATATATATATACATATACATATATATATATATATATATATATACTTAAATAGCCGTGTTCATAAGTCACGCTTTGTGATTAACTTGTATCACTCGCGCTGTCTGTGATAAACATGTACAGTATATATAAGTAGAATCCTTTCTTTGGGGCGTTGTGGACTCTTTTATTTGTCGAGATGTTAGAGATAGCAGTTTATGTCGCGAGGATCCATAATCAACTCGTCATGATTTCTTAGATATCCCAATCCTTAGATATCATTATCCTTATCTGGAATGGGTCTATTTTTTTTTTTTGAATTTTTTAATGATTTTCTAAATTTGGTCATTAATATTGAGAAAACAAAAACTATGATAATTAGCAAAACAGACGATAAACCTTCATTAACGATAAGCGTAAATGGGAAAATCCTGGAACAAGTCAAGAGCTACGTATATCTTGGTCATATAATAACAGAAGATGGCAGATGTGAAACAGAAATCAAGGAGAGAATAGGAATGGCCAAAGCTAAATTTAACAACATGAAACATATACTGACATCCAAACAGTTATCTCACAAATTAAAACTGAGAATCATAAAGTGTTATATATATTCTGCATTTCTGTATGGTGCAGAAACATGGACGATGAAAAAGCATTTGGAAGAAAGAATTGAGGCTCTTGAAATGTGGATATATAGAAGAATGGGGCGTATCTCATGGAAAGAGATGAAAACAAATAAGGAGGTCCTAGAAAATCTAGGTATGAAAAGAGAACTAATGAGGGAGGTCAAAGTTCGGCAGCTAAAGTACTTTGGACACATAAAAAGGCATAACACCTTGCAGAAGACCATAACAGAAAGGAGAGTTGAAGGCAAACGTGCAAGGGGAAGACAGCGCTATAAGTGGGAAGATAACATCAAGAGATGGACAGGAAAGAGTCTATCAGAGTGCACCACCAAGACAAGAGACAGAAGACGTTGGAGATCCATTACAGCCAACCTGTGTTGTGGAGATGGCAACTGATGATGATGATGCTGAAATTTGGTCCGAACGCATAAAGATAATTCACGTTTCTTAATTACTGTGCTGTGTTTAGCAGTTGATGAAATGTTCACACAGTGACATCCTTGGTTATTTATGATTTAATTGTGTCTTAGATCTGGATTGTGCCCACGATGATAATGAATTAACTTAGTACACACGCAGACACCACTCACACGCAAGGTCAATGCAAATAACGATCTCTTTGCTTGCCGTTCAATTGATAAGGAGGTAACTTTAAGACAAGCGAACCAATTATTTTAGAAAACAAATAACAAGTTTATTTAAAAAATTATCTTTTTGAAATTATTATTTCCAGAAAATCTTATAATTACAAAAATTGGACAATGTACGTTATTTTAACAGTACAAATATAATATTTAGTATTTTAGTTATGAAAATTTTAATTATTTTAATCAATAAAAGTACAAATTATGTGCTTGACGCACATGTCGGTCAAGTCAAAACATGTGGTCTCTGTAACTTCTTAATGGTAATACTTTGTCAAAACTGACCAGTTCTGTACTTGACAAAATGCAGTTAAAAAAAAATAATAAATTGCAATGTGCTGGATGTTTCCTTTACCACAGGTGGGGCTAAAGTTTACTGTCCCGATTTCTATAGCCCATTGCAGTTGTTCCACAGTCAGCATGATGCATTTTGTGCAGTTATACTAAGCCTCATCAGTGCCATTGTTCTTTATTGTCCCCTCAACCTCAACAGTTTCAAAATATCATACACTGAAGCAGCTACGATCCCTCTTGCACTCACCTTAACAGCCATGACCCTTACAGTGAACCCATCGTGTCACATGTCCGGGGCCAGATCATTATACTTGGCCAATTTGAACGAATGTTGCTCGTCCAATCTGGATTCAAATGGCACGGTCAGTTCAATCATTATAACCTGATGCGATGATGAAGAATGCTGCACTATGTTTGGCCGTCTTCGAAATTTTCTGATACTCTCTGGATATGCCCCTAGCCCAAGTAGGACTACCGTCATCTCCCAGTCATTTGCACAGTCAAAAAGAGATGGTAAACTGCTAGTACAGTCAGAGAAACAGTCGTTACTGATAAACACAACGTTAAGGATGTACAACGATTTCATTGACGTACTTTTCGTCATTTACAAGAATGTCTTCTTACTACCAAGAGATGTTTGACCTGTCAGAGACTAAATTTATTGATGTCTGTTGATATTTACTGTTGTGTGTAGTAAATGTTGGTAAATGTAATGAGAAAGTGCTGGCTGTCAAACTACCTCACATAACAAAGCATAATCACGAAGCCTGAACACACTGGATACAACTCGACACGTTTTAATCAACCATGTTATTAATAAGTCATGGAAATTTAGTCAGGTCAATCCTTTCTATAACAGCCAGGAGATAACCAGATGTATGAGATCAGTTCACTCTCCTTAGTTTGACTTCAGCAAGACAGACACGTCTTCTGAAGTATAAATAATGTCCTCAAAACATCCTCTAGATAACAAAAGGTTTCAAACCTAGTTCATGTAGCGAAGTAGCAAGTAATGGTCCTTGGGACATGCATCAACCCGATGCGGTACAATGTAGCAATATGTGAGCTGAGAAAACATCTCGTAATGAAGACCTTCAAAGACAGGCTACGAATCAAATGTCACTCACGAACAGATATCGATAAAGTTAATGTAAATGTAATTTACCTTGCCTTCAGGAAATAACCACATAAATAATACGCCTCCCGGCGTGTGGAAATACACTAGAGGTATCATCTCGAATAAACGAAATATCCGTAAGAGGATTTCACATTCCTGAAGAACACGAAAAGCACAGACGCTCACAAAGACGTCTTGCTTGCTATCCAAAATCTTCGCTCACTGACTGCTGGGCGGAAATCGTTCGACAAAGACCCAAGACTTAGACATGCGCAGTCCAGCGCGAATCGACAACAGCTCAGATAACTTAAGACACAAGGACCTTTACTAAGAACCAGCTTAAGAATGATTACCTTATAAGGATAACCCAACTGGTTGCCAACCTCTTTCTGAGAAAAGCGGCCTAGCAAGTCCATACATGGACACAATTCAAGAACGCATAACAAACTTAACTGCCATCGACACCAACGCGAGGAGACAACTGCTTACAATGAAAAGTGAATGTAAATTTCATAACATTGTTTCCCTTTCATTACAAAATATATATTGTATACAAAACGATGTTGCGAGAATTTCTCACGCAACATATCACCACCACCTCCCGATAAAAAAAAATGTGGAACATATTTTTTTTTTTTTAATATCCAAGAGCATGCGATAAGCGGCTCAAAACGCACAAATTATGCGCGGATAATTAATTAAATTGCCTAACATGAGGCTAAATATAGAGTGTCTGGTGAGAATATACCTCAACAGAAAAATAAATATGTCTCAAAAAATATTCACATCGGGGAGGTGTCACCAACACACGTCACACTAGCATGTAAACACAATATACGTATGCAAGTTACTATAGTCATCATTAAATAGCATACTCTAATATTGTCTTAAAAAATGGTTGTACAAATCTGATAGAAAAATTTAAATAGTACATTAATGAAATTAAAGTACATGACGATCCAGGACACATCCTCTGACGTCCCGAGGGTTAGTACACAATCTAGAACACGTCATGCTTGATAATAGTAAGGTAAGTCCTCAGCTCATCAATGACATTCTGAGAAAGTACAAGCAATATAACGCTAATTAACAACTAATATGCTTCATAAGGTACAATACATTATTAATAATTGTGGCTGTTTAGTAAACTTACGGCCCTTATATTAACTACCCAGTCTTCCTCTATCATCTTAAAAAACGAAACAGAAGAAGATGATAACAAAGCACGATAGTGTGTACATATAAAGTGAGTACAGGTGTGCTAATCTATTGTAGTAATATAGGTGTGTTATGACTCTGTAATATATATAGAAATATAGGACCGAAGTATTAATTGGAATCATGTGGGCATCTACCATCACAACGAGATGTATCAAAATTTTTATCTCTGTTGAGCCCATTGCTCTTATTTGAACTCCAGTTACCATAATTGTGATTGTTATTTACCTTATAATCAAAATTACTATTACGTGGATTTTGTGGTTTCCCAGAAAAACTATTATAAGGTTGGTAACCTCTATTAAAGTTCCTATAGTTACTGGGACCAGAAAGTTGAGCACCATCAAATTGCCTCCAGTTCTTTGAAGAAGAACCATTACGTGAAAAATGAAGATTACCACGTGATGAACGCCCTTGGCGCTGTTCATAATCACGCTTATCTTTCCTAGCAAAATTGTTGTTATTTTTCTCTGTGTCACTATGCTCGATAGGTACATCGTACTGTCTGAGCTGAGTACGATGGGTATTAACAGTTTTGCTTTTTTTTCCAACTTATAAGGAATCTGAAAATTCGATTCACGGTTTCCCTGAGGGATCTTATCATGACAATTATCAAAGTTCTCTCCGTGATCTAAACTTGATTTACCTTTGGCCTGCCGCCAACTCCCATTAGAGGCAGTATCGTTATCACGTGGGAAACCATATTTACCACGAAACGATTTATTCACATATTGCTTAGTGTTACTATGAGCATTGAGTGTATGTGGCTGACTCTTTGCATTAGCAACCTGTTGAACATCAGGTTTATGCTTAAATCTATTCTACTTATTAAAGGATAACATCCTGTTGTTCAAGACAACATCTAATAATCCATTAACTCTTTTTTGAAGTTTTGTAATTTCTACCTCTGAGATAGCTTTTTGCTTAGCAAGGGCTTTATGCATTTTCTCGTTGGTTCTCACTTCCCTGTTATAATCTAACCTTGCAACATGTAACTGAGAAATAAGAGTCTTCTCTTTAGCAATACTATCTTTAAGATCCTTTTTTAATACTGCCATCTGAGATGTAGCTTCTAAAACCCTAGCCTTCTCTTGAACAAGTTCAAGTTTCAGTGCTTCTATAGCACTATAATGACTAAGTTCATCAACCTTCTCATCCTTTTCCTTATTCGCTCTCAACTGTGTCAACTCCAGTTGTAGTGACTGAATCTCAATCCTTAATTTTTCATTGTCCACTTTGACTTGTTTCAAGTCCCTGTTGCTAGCATTTTCTTTACAATATTGTTCGTATTGAGCCAAGCTCATATCACTTTCTAACCATTTCTCATATTTAGAAAAGCTCATCTCATCTTCGAATTCATTTTCCTCCTTCATTTGAGATTGTGTTAATTTATCCTTACGAGGAAGAGCTAATGTTTCTATAATCTTCCACAGTAGTTTTAAATCAAGCGTGGAAGAGTTCACCTGCTCCATCTGGTTATTCAACGACTGTTTTAATGAGATTACTTCCTCATCTAACTGTTTCTTCTGACTAAGAGAGGAGTCATAGAATTTCTTATTATCTTCTATCAATATCGTCACTTTACCCTTTAATACAGTATTTTCAGAGTTCCTCTGCTGTAACTCATTAGTAAGAGCTTTCTTTTCATCCTGAAGCTCATTTATTGTTTCCTTTAATGCATCCAACTCCAAAGCTAATAGTTTATTTTTATCTTCTCTCTGCCACTGCTCAGCTTCTATGTCTAATTTCTTCAACTCAGCTTTAAGTCTTTTATTTTCAGCCTCTTTTTCAAGTCTTTTATTTTCAGCCTCCTGCATCTGCAGTTTCTTTTGTTCAGCTTCCATTGCTTTATCATATTGAGCAGTTGCAAATTCTTCTAACTTATCACCAGTCTTCCCAAGCAATTTACCCTGCTCAATAAAGTGCTCAAATGTAGACATTATGAGTAATAATATGAGTCCACAACCTGAAATAATTAATTATCTTATTTCAAATTTAATTATAACAAGTCTTAAATAAAGCACTTGTTTACTCACAACTCTATATTATCATCCCAATCTCTGTGGGAAACAAGTCTTATATCAAAGAACTTGTGTATAGACCTTTTTGAAATATCATCAATCAACTCTTGATCATAGGTGCACTTCCCATTCAATAGTGCACAATACTATTCATCATTTATTAATCATCAGTGTAGTAGTAATGCATAAGCATAACCCACTATTAAATGTGAACTAACTACTATAAGTGTAACCAATGACTATGTAAACACTATTACAATGTAAACAGTAACAATGTAAACATTACACTGTAAACAATACAATGTAAACAGTAACAATGTAAACATTACACTGTAAACAATACAATGTAAACAATAATAAAGATTTAGCAACAATACGAAAACATTCGTAGAAATCAACAAAAAATAAAGCGAAAATTAAAGAAATATCACAAAAAATGTGATGATATCTACGAGAAGATAATACAAATACAAGACACCACAGTGTATAAACAAAAATTTTGTAAAGAACTAAATAATAGGAAAGAGTAGACCTACAAATACAAACAAATCAAAACAAAACTAAAGAATGTGAAGAAAATACCGAAAACAACACTGACCATATCGTCACAACTAACAAAAATAGCAATAAATATTGCTAACAATTTCCAATTAAGGAAATTGCTCCTAACAGAACGCTATCATAAGACCTCTATGACGTGGTATTTCTTATGACAGTCACCTCCCATCCAGACCCGCAGAAATATAAACATATAGTTATACAAATAACATATAAACATATAACATATAACAATAGAATGAGATGATACACAGAAGACTCAGCAGAAGTATAAGGGCACAGTTTACGTACAAACAGGCCACTTAACTTATAGGCTTCCAATCGTAGAACAGCAGAAAAAACAGATGTCAATCAACGTGCTAAAGAGCGAAGCTCCAAAGATGATGGCACATCTGAACTGCTTCCACTGCTAACACGATGGTACTTGAGCTTCTGAAATACTGTATGTTGAGTTGTTACGGCACTTGTCCTTCTTAAATATAACAGCCACCAGTTTCACTCGGTACTTGGCCTTCTTAACACAAGAACTTGTAAGAATCGGCACTTGACCTTCTCAAAAAACGACAGCACTGGAACCTTGACAGCAGCAACTTGCTTGACTTGCGTTAAAGACAACAGCAGTCCGTGTTATCCGGCAATATGCAATAACGCCGGGTACTGTCAAATTCCTGTTTTAGTCAAAAAATTGCAATTTTGACATTTACCGGACAACGCCGAGTACTTTGAAAATTTTGAAGATGTTGCCTGTCTTGAAGAATGTTAAAGTGTTGACTTGAAGGATGCCGTTTGTTGAAAATGAAGTGGGTAAGGGACCCCGTGTTTGCTGGTACCAGAGCAAACCAGCTTATGGCCACCAAATGATGAGACGTGGTGATCTTATCGAATGCCTTTGGACTGGCCACCAAATGATGCGTGCACCATAGGATGAGTGATGGTGCCCGTGGTCTGGTTTGTGTAGTGTGTAGATGATGTACAGTCAAACAATGATCATACAAAAACAATTCAGGGCAATCCACACAAGGGACGTCAGTTAACTCACGACGTATAAAGTCAATGATGCTTGTAACAGCAAGTGCCGTTTTTCTGTATCATTTATTGTGGACGCCACAGTGACAAAATGTATACGCGAATATGTAGGTACATCAGACAGTCATTATCACAGCAACATCGTCAGTACAGTAATGGACGGTAGACAGCATCATAATAAAGATGAATCATATGCATGTTATACATCATAGTACTGTAAATGTAGTCAGGTGGAAATCTCCATCCTTTTCTATAACAGCCAGGAGATAACAAGATGTATGAGATCAGTTCACTCTCCTTAATCTGACTTCAGCAAGACAGACACGTCTTCTGAAGTATAAATAATGTCCTCAAAACATCCTCTAGATAACAAAAGGTTTCAAACCTAGTTCATGTAGCGAAGTAGCAAGTAATGGTCCTTGGGACATGCATCAACCCGATGCGGTACAATGTAGCAATATGTGAGCTGAGAAAACATCTCGTGATGAAGACCTTCAAAGACAGGCTACGAATCAAATGTCACTCACGAACAGATATCGATAAAGTTAATGTAAATGTAATTTACCTTGCCTTCAGGAAATAACCACATAAATAATACGCCTCCCGGCGTGTGGAAATACACTAGAGGTATCATCTCGAATAAACGAAATATCCATAAGAGGACTTCACATTCCTGAAGAACACGAAAAGCACAGACGCTCACAAAGACGTCTTGCTCGCTATCCAAAATCTTCGCTCACTGACTGCTGGGCGGAAATCGTTCGACAAAGACCCAAGACTTAGACATGCGCAGTCCAGCGCGAATCGACCACAGCTCAGATAACTTAAGACACAAGGACCTTTACTAAGAACCAGCTTAAGAATGATTACCTTATAAGGATAACCCAACAGGTTGCCAACCGCTTTCTGAGAAAAGCGGCCTAGCAAGTCCATACATGGACACAATTCAAGAACGCATAACAAACTTAACTGCCATCGACACCAACGCGAGGAGACAACTGCTTACAATGAAAAGTGACTATAAATTTCATAAGATTGTTTCCCTTTCATTACAAAATATATATATTGTATACAAAACGATGTTGCGAGAATTTCTCACGCAACAGTAGGAAACAAAGTAACCATGGGGATATATATATATATATATATATATATATATATATATATATATATATATATATATATATATATATATATATATATATATATATATATATATATATATATATATATATATATATATATATATATATATATATATATATATATATACAAACGATCCCATCAACAATGTCATAACATGGATACGTCTATTATCGGCTTTTTTATATAGACCAGGGTTTATCAACCGAGGTTCCGCAGTACCCTAGGATTCCAGAGAGAGGTTGCTAGGGGTTCCGTGAGAGATTATAAATGAAAAAAAAGTTAAGTTTTCGCGCCTGGCAATGTTAGAGCACGCAGTGGCGGACAGTGACTGAGCAGGCTCTATTTTTATTCTTATTGCTTTGGCCTATATTTTTTAGTAGCTTTACAAGTCAACATCGCAATGCATTTTCGGGTTGTAACTAACAAAATTAAAATTAATTTACAATCTTTATTTAAATTACATGTACCGTGCCTGCCGCAGACAAATTACATTACATTTTGGCTTTAACCAGTTTTAAAGGAAGGTTTGCTTAAAAGTCATTTTTAGTTTTAAATATGGAAGAAGCGAGCCGCTCTGGTGTAATGGTTACCACATTGCGCTGGCGATCAGGCGTTCAGTGTTCAAGCCCTAGCGTAGGCTGAAGGAGTGTCATCGACCGGGATTTTGACTGAATAACCTGAACGGCTCCTGAGATAAACCCACTGTGTATGGGAACGAGCGAAGCGCCTGACCGGGTTGGAAGGACAGTCCACAGGCTCCGCAGCCTCGCAATGACATGTCATTGGGCCAAAGGGCTGAAAGCCCAAGTGCCGCTCGTTAAGGAAAAAAATGGTAAAGACTACTCTTGCAGATTGCATATTTAATTAGCAACTTACAGAGTAGAAATTTGTGATCAGACTTTTAGGCCCACGTGAATAGAGTTAAAAAATATTAAGTAGGAAATTTAAAAAAGGAGAAACTGAAGTTTCTTCTACATACACAACTAACATGGCATTAGAGATGATATTCTTTGAGAGGAGGAGGAACCACGCTAAAAAAGTAGGCTAGCAAGTTAACAAAAAGTAACAGATACACAGAAAAAGATCATTATCTACGCTAGACAGCGCTGTCAATTATTGGATTACTAGCAATAACCCGTACCCGTCAACTTTGACAGGTTATTAATTATAGTGTGTTGTTTCTGTTACATGTATTACAGACGGTACTCTCATTACTGTGGTCATTTCATTGCAGGTGACCGTCATTAGATATCTGTAGTGAAAATTATATGAATGTATTATATATGAAGACATGGAGTACGCCAAACAGTTGAGTAAAGAAATTTGTAAAAACAAAAAAACAAAAATGTCTTTACTCAACTGTTTTTTCCCATGCTGTTTAATAATATTCCATAAACGGCTGAAAATAAATGTTGCTGAAACAATTTCCTACATAAAGTCAAATTTAGGACGTCTTCATGGTGCCATTACTTCCTTAGAGAAGTCAGCAGTTCTATTAGTGGATCAGATAGATTTGATGAAGAAAATCGTTAATGACTTTGACATTGTGAATGGAGACGTGTGTAAAGCAGTGCAAAAGATAATAGAGCAAGTTTCCAAATTACAAATATATTAAGTATGAAAATGTGTGCTTGATTTCAGATGTGTTAACTTTTCCATTGTTGAATTTTAAGAGGACTTAGAACCGGTTCAAACAGTTAACTTTAAGTATGCTCCTGTCGTATGGTGTATATTGGGGCAACTGCAACAGTAGTTTTCGCCCGAAATAGCCTATGAAATATTATGAAGAAGTTCTCCAGAAAATTGGCTCGTTAAGAAAGAATAGAGACCTATTCGGGATAAGGGCAAGAAGAAGAAAATGCGAATGCTTTACACTTGATAGTGTTTTCTAGTGAATGATGGAAAGAGTTATGTTTCCCCACTACCTTAGCTTCTGCTCTTAGATCCCGTAACAGAATAAGCCAGCAACCTCATCTGTAAGTAAATATTTAACACCGACAGAATGAGTGATACATTAACGAAGATCAAACGATTATTGGGTTTATTAAATAAATATCTACACATATAGGGTAAGTAGTAATTAGAACGTGATGATGGTGAATGACGATTCACACAAAAACACACAGATGAGATATTAATATTGTAGTTGGTTAACTAGAAGAATAAACGTAATGTGAAGTGAAATGATGATATGATATAATACTTGCTACCAAAATTATGAGTATTCTACACAGTCCATGTGTCTATAAATGCTTTACCCGGGTAGGATGATTGACATGTATGCATAGAATGTTCAATGTAGTTATAGGTTAAGTTGAGTGGGTTATCTCTAAGACGAGGACGTTCTGATGAGAACTGTTGTGGTACTGCGAACGTTAACGATATACAGTCTGTTAATGTTTGACAATACAGTAGAACTCCATTTATCCGAACCCCAATTATCCGAACATCCAATTATCCGAACACTTTTTCCAGAAAAAAAAAAAATCAGTCTCCACCAGTCACGTTAAACTACAGTTCTGAATCTTTTGATGCGGCAAGCTTCAAATGTGTGCGAACAATTTGTAGACAATGAGATGGGCTAATGGACGGTCGCTTACGTACATGAAGTCAGTTAGATCATAAAGTCCGTTAATATCTGGTTTACCAATCCAGTGTACGTGTGAGTTCTAGGCAGAACACTGGCTAAACAGACAGTTCAACTTAAAATAATTGTGTCTGCTACTACAGCAGAATAATTTTGGTGTACACGTATTTCTCTGTGCGACCTGGCATCTTCCAGTAGGCCTAAAGCATATAAAAGGAACCGCAATGTTTTGTCAATTGAAACGAAAACAGAAATTATCAAGAGACTAGGAAAAGGTGAAACTGTGTCTTCATTTGCGAGGATTTTCAATGTTGAGAAAGCTACCGTCTCTGACATCAAAAGTAACAAGGATAAAATTATGAGTTTTGCATCGAAATTGGATAGTGAAAATGGGTCGAAGAAACATAAAACCATGAGAAATGCGAAAGATTTGAAATTGGAAGAGGCTTTGTATATATGGTTTGTGCAAAGAAGAAGCAAAGGGGAACCTATCTCTGGCTCTCTATTGTGTGAAAAGGCACTTCAGTTCAACAGTCAACTTTGACGGTCCTCCTGACTTTAAGGCTAGCCAGGGATGGTTAAGAAACTTTAAATCTCGTCATGGCATACGAGAATTGGAGATTCAAGGGGAATCTTCATCTAGCGATGCAACTGCCGCTGAAAATTTTAAAGAAACATTCTTGGCTTTTTTTGGAAGAAGAAGGTTATTTACTCGATGATGTGTATAATGCCGATGAGACTGGCTTATACTGGAAATCATTGCCTCAAAAATCACTTGCATCTCAGCGCGAAGCAGCTGCCCCTGGGTTTAAAAAGTGCAAAGAGAGAGTAACAATTTTGGTAGCCGCGAATGCCAGTGGAAGTCATCGTTTACCGGTGCTAATGATCGGCAAAGCCAAAAAAAACACGTTGTTTAAAGAATGTGACATGTCTCCCATTGTGCTACAAAGCACAGAAGAGTGCTTGGATGAATAGTGAAATATTTCTTGATTGGTATACAAATCAGTTCATCCCAAATGTGAAGAGGTTGAAAGAACAAGAAAAGAAAACTGGAAAAGTAATTCTTCTACTGGACAATGCACCATCTCATCCAGAGACGGATACATTGAATGCAGTTGATGCAAATTTTAAAGTAATTTTTCTGCTTCCCAATGTAACAGCACTGATTCAACCAATGGATCAGGGTGTTATAGCAAAGCTTAAAAAGATGTACAAGAAGGAAGTCCTGCGTCGTTTATTGTTGGCTGAAGATGAAGAAAGTGTGGTGGCGTTTTCAAAAAAAAAGCTTAATCTCAAAGACTGCTGCTATATGTAAGCTGATGCTTGGACCACCCTGTCACAAGATAATCTCAACAAGGCATGGAATAGATTGCTTGGAAAAAAAGGAGGAAAAGAAACTACTGCAGTGGACACAAATGATGATTGTATAAATGAAGTTGTGGAACTGTTCAAGCAATGCCCGGATTTTCGGACTGTGACAAAGATGATGCACACATGTGGCTAGAAGATGATAATGATTCTGGTTTTCAGTTTTTGAATGACGAAGAAATTTTGTCTTTTGTGCAAGAAGAAAACCAAATACATGTAGTGACCGATGATGAAGACTCCTCAGAAGTACATGATGTACTTGTAGATTATGAAGAAAACCCAAAACGTCGACCAAGTCCTGAAGAGGCCTTTATAGCACTAGAAACAGCGATGGCTTGGTACGAGCAAGAAGATGACAGCTGTCCTACACAGCTTCTGCTGTTGAAGAGAATGCGGGACTTAGCAGCCAAAAGCAGACTATCCAGTTTTGGCGCAAAAGAGGATTCCTCATTATTTTAAATAGTGGGCTACATCTGTGCAAGTACATGTATACGTAAGTTGCGCCTGGTTTTGAATTGTTTGTAATGTTATTTTGAAAACATTTCTCTTTCTTAACAAAAATAATTAATACAAGTAGTACATGCACTGCAGTGTAATGAAAGATTTTGGTGATACAGTGATCTAATACAGTGTGGGTATTATTATTACAGTACAAGTAAATATGTTTTATAGTGTATTTTCCTTGTGATTGTTAATTATTTTTAGAAATATGTGTACATGTACTCGATACATCATGTAATCCAATTATCCGAACATTTGATTATCCGAACGATGCTCGGTCCCATGGGGTTCGGATAAATGGAGTTCTACTGTATCTCTGTAGCGTTGATAAAAAGTTGACAGTTGTCGTATGAACAATGTCTGTTGTCTAATCTCCGAACGGTACTGGCAAGACTGGAGATCTTCACGGAATGATCTTGATATGAAAGTGATCAACTTGAGTATGTACGCTGGATTCATAAGATACACTCTGGAGTAAACTGCACTGGCTATCTGTATATCCGGCTCAACATGTGACTATGGAGTCTGTTTCATAAAATGCGCTTAGGAGTGCGTGGCACTTGATATAAATATGAGAATCAACTTGTAAATATAGAATCTTGATTCTCAAAATGCGCTCTTTTGAGTGAGTTGAACTTGATATTTGAATATGTAATCAACTTGTGAATATGGAATCTTGATTCTCAAAATGCGCTCTTGATAAAAGGTCAATAAAAATGTTGTGACCACCTTATAAACGTGGTCGAGAATTCTTCCTTCTTAACTGATAAAGTTAAGGATGTCCTAAAGGCGAATTCTGTTATACAGATGTACACTGTGCTTGTTCCTTTCTGGTTAGACGTTCTTCATGTAATATGTTAACTCAGATTTCTGTTGGACTACTTTTTCGGTTTTGCGAATTCCTAGTATAAATTCCAGATATATTTAGATTAAATATCCACACAAGAATTAACACGTCTAATAAGGGTAGTCGTCTTGTTCTACACCACGCTGTACTGAAACTGTACTGATCTCTGATGAACGCTGCAGTACATTATATTCCTAAATCACCCATATGTTCCAAAATCTTGCCTGTGACTTGAAACCCCACCTCTAAACCAATACCAAGGCATCCATCTTGTGGCTCAGACCTTGGATCTCTCTTGCCCCTGTCAGTCTAAAAGCGGATTGACTATTCGCCACCAACTTGCAATGCCGTGCGGAATGGAGAACCGAGGATTGACAACTGGTTGGCCAATGCAAGAAAAAAAAATCTGCCCTCTAACTGTCACAAAGCCCTCCGTGTCAACTTTGTTTTCCCATGCATGTTGCGACCCTTTAATATCCCTGGTTTATGTCTAAGATCCCTATCCTTCTACCGTCGGCTACTATCTGGAAACAAAGGTGGTAGTCCGTGTCATGGGACTTTTTATCTCCCACTCCCGGAGTCTATTGTTTGCGTGCGTCCATTGTATTGTTTGCGATGACAGTAGTTTGTTTAAACAGCGGCTTAGCCATGAATAGATTACCGTGTAGTGTCAGCCACGTGTGTTCCAAAACAATCAATACTTCTTGGTGGTATGTCTGACGATATCTGCAAAGGGGCATATGTATCAAAAGAAATCGTTCTATAGCCATGTGTGTTTCCCAAGATTATGATGAAACAAGATGTATTTTGTAGGATCCTTAATCAAAGGAGCGTTAAGTTACACTTTAGATACAAGTCGCGAGTAATAAAGGTTACAGTTTAAAGTCCAGTCGTGATTACAGATTACTTGAACAACGATAAAAGAGAACATGTGGTTGAAAATTAAAGAAAAGAGAGATGATGGGAAAAGAGCGATACGACTTGGCGCTCGTTGATCACAGCTCCTTTGAAACGGATTGAAATGGTATGACAAAGTCACATATGTGGAACTGATGACAAGAGCCAGACAAGTGCCGGTGGAACAAGAGTTGAGAAGAAGACGCTAGCGATGGATAGGACACACATTGTGGAAGCCTTTTGATATCATTACAAGGCAGTCCTTGTTCTGATATCCCCAGCGAAAGAGAGGCAGAGGTAGACAAAAAAGCACACGGTGAAGAGAACTAGATACAGAAGTGATCATGATGAGGACAAAATCGACAGATATTGAGCGGATGGCAAGTTACAGGAGGACTTTGCATGTATTTGTTGAAGGTCTATGCTCCTTGGGGAGCTAACAGGTATTGATTGATTGATTAATGCTTCTATGGTGTTAGTGGTAGAGAAAAGGAGCATTTACGAATTACAGACGGGCTAATTGGGACAGATTTGTCATTTTGACAGAACTATAGACGAGTTAACTGAGACATATTTGTAATACTGATAGACCTATAGACGTGTAACTGTGACATATTTGTAATACTGACAGAACTATTGACGAGTTAACTGAGATACATTTTTAATACTGACAGAACATTGGACGAGTTAACTGGGACATATTTCTAAAACTGACAGAAATATAGACGAGTTAACTGTGACATTTTTGTAATACTGAAAGAACTATAGACGAGTTAGTTGGGACATATTTGTAATACTGACAAAACTATTTACGAGTTAACTGGGACATATTTGTAACACTGACAGAACTACAGACGTGCTAACTATGACATAGTTTCACTACTGATATAAATATAGTCGAGTTAACTGGGACAATTGTGTAATACTGACAGAACTATAGACGTGCTTACTGGGACATACTTGTCTTACTGATAGAACTAGAGATGGGCTGACTGGAGCAAAACTGCAACGTAGTCAGAAAGGTTTTTTGATTTTTCTAATATATACCATATCGGTATGAGAATGATTGTTGAAAACTTTAACTAAGACAATAAATAGATTGCCAACAAATAAACTGTCAAGTAAACAAAAACTACACATCAAACCCAACTCTGACAAGTGACTGCATAATTATAGTTATATAACTACGTGTTGAAAAAGAAAGCAGACATTCCACCAACAACGAAACAAAAGCGTAAAAACGAGAGACAGTTTATTACTGACATATCAAATAAAACAACACAGTGAAACAATAAACAATCCAAAGGAAGCATTACTTGTGCAGTTTTAGACAAAGTCATAAATCAGCAGGAGTTAAGGAAGACAACACTATCGGTAGACACAAGAGGAAACGAAAAACATTTCAGCTAGTAGTACTTGAACGACACGTCGAAGGAGGCCGCGCTGGTGTAATGGTTACCACATTGCGCTGGCGATCAGGTGTTCACGGTTCACGCCCGGGCGTGGGCATCTGAATGGGTCTCATCAACCGGGATTTTGACTGAATAACGAGAACGGCTCCTGAGATAAACCCCTGTGGATGGGAAGGAGCGAAGCGGGTTGGAAGGAAAGTCCACAGGCTCCCCAGCCTCGCAATGACATGTCATTGAGCCGAAGGGCTGAAAGCCCAAGTGCTGCTGGTTTTAAAAAAAAGGAAAAACGATACGTCGGTACACTAGCAATAATAGATATAGAGGTAAAATCATTACACTCAGAAAATATAAGTAAATAACTATATGGATTGAACAAGCAGCAACACTGTAATAAACTTACGACGTGACGGACAGACAGCCAGTTAGCAGTCCTTCACAGAAATAGACCTTTTCATAAATAATATAAAGGTGCCTCCCTCCCCCCTCATCTCCCCCACCCCCCTTCTTCCACAAAATTAAGTAAAAGAAGGACAGAGATAACAATCCAGCGGTCAAAATGTTATAAAAATGTACACAATATACCCCGACTTATAACAGAGAGATTACACCTCTTGTCAGGTTTTGACCCTTATGTCGAATCTCAGAAATAACTGACACAACAAAAAAAATAACTTAACCATGTGATACTTTAAGCAGTATAGATAGAGTAGTTAAGGGAATGCATCCTATTTACTTCCAAAGGGGAAAAATTTAATTATTAACAAAAATCGAAATAAAAAACAGCTGCTGCAGAAGCATGTGGTGAAGTCCGACTTGGGAACAAGAGAAAGAGGACACCTTGGTGGACAGAGAAAGTCAAAGAGAAAATAAGAGAGAAGAAAATGGCATGGAAACAATACTTAGGAGCTAAAAACACAGCAGGACAATTAGAGAAATATAGAGAATATGTGATACTCAGAACAGAAGCAAAGAATAAAGTGCTAGCAGCAAAACAGAAGTCCTGGGAAGAATTTGGTGAAAAGCTAGAAAAAGATGCGCAAGAAAACCAAAAATTGTTATATAAGACCCTAAAGAACATGAGGAAGGAAAAACAATGTCCTCTCAAATTTATAAAGGACAACCAATTCAAATTGCTTACTGCCCCGAAGGAAGTAATGGAAAGATGGAAAGTATATTTATCAGAACTCCTGGATGGTGAGCAAGGTCAAGCATCAGAAATGATAACTACTAGATCAGAAGATGAAACAAATAAAGATGGAAAAACTGAAGGCAGCACTGGAGAAAATCAAGATGGGCAAAGCAGCAGGGCATGATGGTATAACACCAGAAATGGTTAAGTACATGAGAGCATCAGGCGACCTATTACTCTTAAGGGTCCTACAGGCAGCGTGGTGCAACAAGACCATACCAAAGGATTGAGAGATTGCCATCATAACACCAATTTTCAACAAGGGTGACAATCGACAATGTGGAAACCATAGAGGCATATCCCTTCTCAGTGTCCCTGGTAAAATCTACTCTAGAATCTTAGAGCAGAGACTCCGACGCCTAGCTGAGCCACAATTGGATGAGGTCCAGTGCGGGTTCCGAGCAAACCGAAGTACTCAAGACCTAATCTTCACACTCAGACAGCTGAGTGAAAAGGCCCTTGAGTATAAGAGTGAGATCCATCTTTGTTTCTTAGATCTGGAAAAGGCGTTTGACAGGGTCCCCTGGAGCAAACTTTGGGACTGTTTGACAAGGAAGAACATTCCTGCACCTCTGATTCATGCTATACAGAGTTTCTACAAGTCTTGCAGGAATTATGTGAGGACAGCAAACCATAAGTCAGAAGAGTTCAGGACCACCACTGGTGTAAGACAAGGTGATATCCTGTCACCTTATCTTTTCATACTCCTCATGGACGATGTTATCAAGTCATGTAAGGAGAGAACAGGAAAGTATTCAGTGGGGTACTGGAAGGTGAGACAGGTATGTATTTCAGAGCTGGCATTTGCTGATGATGTTGCCCTGATTGCTAAATCAGAGGCACATCTCCAATCCAACCTGCAAATCTGGAAGGAAGAGCTGGAGAAGAGAGGGATGGTCATAAGTAGCTCTAAAACAAAATCAAAGGTGATATCACGAGAAGAAAGAAGACATCAGATTAAACTGGGAGAACAGGTCCTGGAGCAGGTCGACCACTTTAAATATCTCGGAGCTATTATAGACCGAAAGGGAGGCATCAAAGAAGAGTTGGCAACTCGAAAAGCAGCAGCTGGGAGACTTTTTCAGGCCATAAATCGAGGATTCCTCAGCAAGAGAGAGGTTGGTAAGAAAACGAAGATGGCTGTACACCGCTCCACCTATGTCCCAGTCTTGACATATGGATGCGAGTCATGGGCAATGACTACAACCCACAAAAGCCAGATCCAAACCTCAGAAATGAGGTATCTGAGGAAGGTGGTTGAAGTAACAAGAAGAGACATGGTCGCAACCAGACGATACGTCAAGGCCTAAAATGCCACCCCCTGCAGACCCTAGTAGAACAGTCCCAACTAAGATGGTTTGGCCATGTCTGCAGAATGGGAGAAGATCGGCTACCACGACAAGCATGGGAAACAAAGAGCCATGGATCTAGACCCCCCAGGACGATCCAGAGTCCGCTGGGAGGACAACATTAGACAATCTTTGAAGGACCGAGGACTAGAATGGAACCAGGCCAGGAGGAAGACAGCCGATAGGATAGTCTGGCGCTCTATCTTCCAAACCTCTGCACCTCATGGTAGAAGGGGAACGACTAAGTAAGTAAGAAATAAAAAACATATTTTCATTATTTATTTAATTTTATCAATTCATTGTACAAAATTATAAGGCATGAAAGACTCACTTATTTTTATTAGTTAAAAAAAGTTAGTTGCTTATCCTTTACAGGACGTTGCAATCAAGCCCAGCTTTTATTGGCTGTTTTGTGATTTTTCTAGGCAATTTTTTTTTCCTTCAGTTGTATGCCATTGCTTTTTATTAGTACACTTTTTTAATTGTTAACATGTTATTTTGTGTCTCATTGTTAGAGTCAAAACACTTTCAATAATATGGAATTTGATGTACATGTTAAAGTAGTGATATATGCTCTGCCACTTTCAAGAAGTTATTTCCAGTCGCAGATGTGCACACCGAGATGTTTCATCGTGTAATAATTCTTTTATATACAAGGTATCGCCTCTCGGCGTTTTGGCTAAGATAGTTCCCTGCGACTCATGCGAGCTAAAAAAAAATGCGCCTCATGCGAGCATTTTAAAAAATGCGACTCATGCGAGCATTTAAAAAAAAAAGGAGTTTCATCGTGTAATAATTCTTTTATATATCGCCTCTCGGCCGTTTGGCTAAGATCAATTGTGTTGGTGCATATCTAAGCCAGAGCCGACATCAAACACATTTTACACAATAAAGTTAATACACCTTACTTTAAGCCCCAGAAGGGGTATTCAAAAAAAAAAAAAAAAAAAGCTAACTACGGCAATCTTTTAAACTCATTTTCTTACTTAGTCTTTCCTCTTCTACCCGTGGAGCTGGAGTGAATAAGTGGTACGGCGCCCGCCTCTGCTTATAAAGGCACAAGGTTCGGTTTCCAGTACAGGAATAATTTTGATGGCACTTTTTTCAGAACTAGGTCCTAATCATGTCATACTCTCCCCTGGGTAGTGAGATAGGATGCCTGGCCTTCAAGGATAAAGGAACAAATAGTAGGTTCCGAGTAAACGATAACAATCAATCGGCAATTGGAAAAAAATAGGCCATACGGCCGCTGCCCTGTGTGCCAGCGCTGGTTACCTATTGGTTGCTGCCCACAGCCTTTGCTTACCCAGGATCTTTTGCCTCAAGCGCTGGTGACATCTTCTTGTAGTTCTGTTTATACCGTTTAGCTCTCCACGTACATATACTTTTAACAATGATGTAAAGGAAACAAGTAAAGTGTCTCAACTGTCCTTTATTCGAGTGTTTTAATTTACTAAAATATAATACATTTACAGAGGTCTACACATCGTTAAGTTTGTTATCTACCAAAAAATGGACGTAGAGAAAGAGAGAGTTATAGTACCTCACTGTGAGTGACAGCCTAAACCTTCATGAATAGTCAGGATCTTATTTGATTTCCCTCCCATTATCTAGCTCATGTATGGCTCCACGGACAGCGCTTGTGTTCGGCGGTGACCAATTTCCGGGCAACAGCATTGGCTGACTAGCAAAATTACATGAGTGAGTTAGGAGTATTCCTACTTAAGGGAATGTCCATCCCTAGTACACACAGAGTGAGACAGGGAGTGAGGTGAAGAATCTAAATAGATCAACGGCTTACGAAGGAAACAGCAAAGTGTCTGGCATACTAAAGGCCAATCAAGGCACACACAGAGATAACCACTAGCCACCGTGAAAGAGACTGGGGCCTTACCGTGTAAAACCTACAGAAATGAATGGAGTTACAATGAAAAGATACAGACAGCTATGTATAGAACGCCTTGACCCCTGGGGAGGAATCTATTGTACAAAACAACAGGAAAGAGGAAACTCCTCTATTTAGTCCGGAAGTACTAGTGACGAGTGTTCAGCAAATTCTGTGAATGGGAGCATTGTGAGAAAGACCACACAAAAACTAGTAGGAAGAACCAAAACATAGACACACGGAATCTCAGGGCGTTAATTTGAGCAGGGAAATTATATAATCTAATTTTAGTTGCAGGCAATATTAAACTCGATATACTGGGAGTGGCATAGGCAAGATTGATAGACACATGTTACATAAAAAGAGAACAATACACTCATGAGGAGAAATACGAACAGCGAGTGTTATTTTTGATTTTTAAAGACCTAGGGAAATATGTATGTGGATACTGGACACACAATAACAGAAATATGTATGTGGATACTGGACACACAATAACAGAAATATGTATGTGGATACTGGACTTACAATAACAGAAATATGTATGTGGATACTGGACACACAATAACAGAAATATGTATGTGGATACTGGACACACAATAACAGAAATATGTATGTGGATACTGGACACACAATAACAGAAATATGTATGTGGATACTGGACACACAATAACAGAAATATGTATGTGGATACTGGACACACAATAACAGAAATATGTATGTGGATACTGGACACACAATAACAGAAATATGTATGTGGATACTGGACACACAATAACAGAAATATGTATGTGGATACTGGAAACACAATAACAGAAATATGTATGTGGATACTGGACACACAATAACAGAAATATGTATGTGGATACTGGACACACAATAACAGAAATATGTATGTGGATACTGGACACACAATAACAGAAATATGTATGTGGATACTGGACACACAATAACAGAAATATGTATGTGGATACTGGGCACACAATAACAGAAATATGTATGTGGATACTGGACACACAATAACAGAAATATGTATGTGGATACTGGACACACAATAACGTGTTGCGTGCATATTTTGACGCACATATTACAAAAATCGATATGGCTATTTAATATGGGAAAAATATAGACATTCATTCATTTGTGTATGAAAATGCTGTCTATGGTAAAAGCGAGAGAATCCATGTTTGATTCACACTTTTGATTATAGGAGTAATCGTTCTGGATATTGATCCGGCGCAAGGATATTGCGCTTACGTTTGTACTTATTTTTTAGGGCCAGAAAATATATTAATTTGCTTATTGTGTTTATGGCCTGAATTCATATGTATTACATATTATTAGTACAAGTAGAATCAGTCCTATATTGTATATTTTGGATGGGTAGGAGGGACTAGATTCTTGTTATTCCGGTCTAGCGGAAGTATGAGTTGTCTTGACAAGTCGTGATGAGTTCCGATGTACCGTGATAATAGCGGGTACGCACTTTTCAAAGGGCTGGTAGATTCTTAAGGAAATATGATTCATGAAGTGGTTTTCTTCTAAAGGAGATGGTATCTCTACTATAGTTTATGTTAGAGACTCTCCTAAGGTACGGTACAATGTATAATTCGGACTCCATGTATTGCCAGACCCTATTTTGATGATCTCATGTCGATTCGACCTAGATGGAACATTGTGCTTCGTATCGCTAGGGTCGTGTTTTGTATCGACAAAGATGACAGACTTTCCTACAGCGGTTATGGCTACGTGAATTAACCTGATCACCGTAGAGCTGTATGGGAACATTTATGAAATCATTTATATACCCATTATAAATTAACTCTGGCTTATATTCTCCTTCCTATGAATGAGTGAACGACAACTCAGGGAGGCGGCCATGTTAGATTTCGGTCATCATATGTTTTGATCACTGCCAAGAGAACAGATTATTTATCCTATTATCGGACAGTGACAGGGAGATCTCAATCTTGCTAGAAACCCCCTCTTTCGTGGTTTCATAATATATGCTACAAACTATGGACGTCAAGTAACTTTAGTTATTTACCGATCTGCCTTCACTGACGCGTTTAGTCAGATAGGGGGATGCGGCCATAATGTATCATGACAATTGAACTTTTGATGTACTGCCCATTATTTCTGAATGTGTCATGACTTCAGATCTGCTATGTATACCTACAAATTGATATGTCAACATACCATGATGTACTCGTATGTCCCAGTGTGTACGTCTGAATAAATTGAGTAAACAAAGATTCCAGCAGTCTGCATTGGTGCCTTGTAGACACAAGTGTATGAGTGGTTATATTGGTCAGCACACGAACAGTACACCATTCGCGGTAATCACACTCTACACTTCTACTTCATACATACACCATCCTGCGTCGGTTGGAAGTGACCAAGTTTAGGGCCTGCTTCCCCTGGAGCCTTTGCCTTCCCTAACTCAGGACTAGGGTGAGTTACCCATTTACAGCTGGGTAGACTGGGGCATGCCTGATCTCAACAACACACCACTCTTCCTTACAGAGCATACAGACTGACACTTTACAGAGTGGAAAGAAGAAAAAAAACTTTACAGTGGCGAGCCAGATTCCTGGGTCCAGCTTACGCAGTTTTGTGTTGAGAATCACAGTTTACCGCTGAAAGAACATTTGTTTGAACACATCAACACCAGTAGGACAGCTATACAGTCGATGTCAGCTTGACCTGTATTACCGATAGGATGCTGTATCTAGGTCAGCGCTTGTTGACAGTTTTTCGCTGTACAGACAGTATTACACAGGACAGTGGTATCAAGTGTAGAAAATATCTGGAGCAGTATTGTTGACATTTCTCAACGTACAGAAGAATCACAGTGTTGTTGAACATAAAGTGCATAGTTCATCGTTGGATCTTCATATGCTCAACAGAGAAAAATTGACAGTGTAATAGTTTAAAATTAAATCTATTACTGAATAAAGTGGCAAGTTATTAGTATTAAAATAAACTGTGCCTGCTTTACAACACTATACCTGCAACACATTCCATTCATGACATAAATTATATTGTATGCTATATGCTATTTATGCTTACATGTTATTTGTTATGTATTAAATTAGTTTTTGTTCTGTGTGACTAGTACAAGGTATGCCGAGTGACATTGGTCTGGTACTAGTATTCTATAGGTACACATTTTCTTAATTGGAAATTTGTTAGCAACAATTTGCTGCTATTTCTGTTAGTTGTGATGAGGTGTTCTTTTCTTCGTTGTTTTTGTTAATAATTTTGTGTTCCTTAGTTTTGTTTGATTTGTTTGTATAATTGTAGGTCTCATCTTTCCTTTCATTTCAGTTTTTTACACCCTTATGTTTATACACGGTGGCGTTATTTGTCTTGTTATATTATGGCAGTTATCATCACGGTTTCTGTGATCATTTTTTTCATTTCTCCTATTTAATTTAATTTGATCTCTGCAAATGTTTTCAGATTGTCTTTTCTTGTTTGTCCTTTGTAATGTCTTTAGTTGACATATGACGTATAGTGGTATACACTGATAGTATAGTACAGATCAGTACTTTATGATTGTTATTGTTATAAAACAAAATGTACAAGACCTTTGTAAGGCTTGTCTCCCAAAGTGATTGGTAAAGGGAAATATTTTTTTTTCCACAGGTACTCAAGTGATCTTTGATTACATTGAGGTATACAAGACCTTTGTAAGGCTTGTCCCCACAGTATTTGAGATACAGTTATTGTTGTCCATAGGTACTCAAGTTATCATTGGTTATTATAAACCATACAAGTTTGGACTAAGACTAAGTCTATGGTATAGACTTGTCTCCCATTAAAGTGAAAGAGGGTAATTTATTTACTTTTTCAGGTTTCTGATTTAAGAAGACAATATGTCTACATTAGATTATTTTATTGCACAAGGAAAATCTCTTGATAAGACTGGAAAAGACTTAGAACAATGGGCTGTTGCTCAATATGACAAAGCATTAGCTGCAGAAGAGAAAAAAATTGCTGCTGCTGTTGAAGAAAGAAAAGCTGCTGCTGAGGAAAAAAAAGCTGCGGCTGAGGAGAGAAAACTTCAAATAGAAGAAAAAAAAGCTGCTGCAGAAGAAAGGAAAGCTCTAGCTGAAGAAAAAAGATTAGAAAAAGAAGCTGATACTGCTGCTGAACTTAAGAAATTGCAGATGCAAGTGGAGGAAAGGAGATTTGATGCAGAACAGAAGAAATTAGAAGCTGATGCAGAACAGAAAAAATTAGAAGTTGCTGCTGCTGCAGAACAGAAAAAATTAGAAGCTGCTGCTGCAGAACAGAAAAAATTAGAAGCTGCTGCAGAACAGAAAAAATTAGAAGCTGCTGCAGAACAGAAAAAATTAGAAGCTGCTGCAGAACAGAAAAAATTAGAAGTTGCTGCTGCTGCAGAACAGAAAAAATTAGAAGTTGCTGCTGCTGCAGAACAGAAAAAATTAGAAGCTGCTGCAGAACAGAGAAGATTAGATAGAGAAGCTGAAGAGAGAAAAGCAATAAGAGAACATGAGTTTGAATTAGAGAAATTAAAATTGACATATATGAGTAATGTTAATCAGGCATCTGGTGGTAATGGTAAACCCTTTGTGTACAAGGTCAAGGTACCAGCGTTTAACCCTACCAGTGATGACATAACATTTTGGCTTTCTAGATTTGAACGGGCTTGTCGATCTCATAATGTTGACAAATCACAGTATGTGAATCAGTTGTCTGAAAATCTAAAAGGGGAGTCCCTAAGTAAGTTATATTTTGTTGAAGAGGCCGACAAAGATAATTATGATGCTGTTAGGGCAGCTTTGATAAAGAGATATCAGCTGTCTGAGGAAGGTTACCGTCTTTTGTTTAAAAACAATGAGACCTGAGGTAGGTGTAGAATTCTCAGATTTCATCTCAAAAGCACGAATTACACTTTCACGATGGATTGAATTATCCAAAACATAGAAAACATTTGATGGTCTTACGGATTTATTGCTAAGAGACAAGGTCATGTCTTCTGTAAATAAATCATTCCTAGAGTTCTTACATGAGCGTAAACCTGGTACAATAAAGCAAATGGAAGAATATTGTGACCAGTATGCCACGGCACACCCTGACATGATTCTTAGTAACTCTAACATTAAAGAGAGTATGCCAGTTGCTTCGGCAACAGAATATAATCAGAATTACTCACACAAATTCCAAGGAGCTAAAAATAAATTTGATAAAAAAGGTTAATTGGAATAAATATCAAAACCAAGATAACCGCTCAAATCAGAGTTCTTCTTTGAAGAACTGGAATCGGGCTGATAGTCCTCGACACGCGAGAGGTACCCATAATGTTAGAAATTCTCGAAAAGGGAGTAGCTATAGGAACTACCCAAGTGCTTCATGGAGACAAAAGAAACAATATTACAGGGATACTCAATATAACGAGCGTGATGATTATGATCATGAATATTATGATTCAAACCCAAATAGGGGTTATAACAGAGGCAATAATAATTATAGAGACAATTATAACCGAGGTAGATCACAACACAAAAGACATGGTAAATCTTATTACCAGGCTAACTCTGCACAACAGGAGTTCCACGACACCGATAATCAGAATAATGATAAAAAAGACTCCAACAGTGTAGCAAATTCCGCTTTCGATTTTGCTAGAGCATCTGAGTGTTCGCAATGCAAAACATTATTCGATCCAACCACAGTGTCTACTTTAAGCTGCGGTCACCCGCTTCCCGCTCTCCATGCGTCAATTGCGCATAATGGAAGGGGTGCTCTTGTCTTTAATAGGGGCCTAATAGATGGTACTCCGGTATCAATTCTTTTCGACTCGGGGTGCACTACCATTGGAGTGAGGCAATCACTCGTAAATCCTTCTCGAGCTACAGGCAATATAGTCAAATGTGTAACATTTGGTGGCACATTGGAGAAGTACTCCACTGCCATTATCAATATTGCTACGCCTTTCTTTACAGGAGAGGTGCAAGCATGTCTCTTGCCGAATCCGATCGCTGATCTTATCATCGGTCGCATTCATGGAGTGAAAGAATGCACTCCACAGCAAATTTCTAATTGGGAAAATGTTAATATGCAATCTGCTAATGCAGTAATCACTAGGGCTCAAGCTCTTAATATGCCACAATCTTCACATTCTGAAGATAATGATGCGCAGATCCAAGATGATCCTACTCTAAAGAAATTCTTTACTCTGGCAAAAAAAAAGGTGATCCGAATAAGGATACAAATCGTAAATCTTGGATTACGATGAAGAATGGCGTACTTGTACGTATGGTACAAGACTCCGCTAAGTCCATTCATTCTCAAATCCTTGTGCCTAAAAATATGAGTTAAAATCTTACAGCACGCTCATGATTCGCAATGTGCTGGACATATGGGTTTTTCCCGTACTAAAGCTAGAGTTCTTCAATCTTTCTTTTGGCCTGCTGTGAATAAGGACATACGAATCTATTGTCGATCTTGTAAAGTATGTCAAGAGATTAAATCCAGAGGTCCACGCCATGATGCACCTATTCAGGCTGCAGACATTCCCATTCGGCCATTTCAAAAAATGGCGATAGACATCATTGGTCCATTTAAGATAAAGTCTGCTAGAGGACACCAATTTATTTTGACGTGTGTTGATATGTGCACACGTTGGCCGGAGGCTGTTCCTCTAAAGAGCATAACTACTGCTGATGTCGCAGATGCTCTTTGGTTAATATTTTCTCGTCTGGGGTTTCCAGCAGAAATATTATCCGACCATGGTACCCAACTCATATCGGATACCATGTCTCAAGTAATGTCGACTCTGAAGATAGAGAGATCGCTGAGTAGTATTTATCATCCTATGTCCAATGGGATGGTGGAACGTTTGAATAGAACTCTGAAAAACCTACTAGGTAAGATAACAGAAGATCATCCTCAGGATTGAGATAGGGTTTTACCCGCGGCTCTCTTTGCATATAGAGAGGTCGCCAACGAACATACAGGATTTTCTCCCTTTGAACTTGTCTTTGGCGCGAAACCGCGAGGTCCTATGTCCTTACTTCATGATCTTATAACTGCTGATAATATTGTCGATGACACAAAATCCTCTTATGAATATGTCATCGCACTTAGACACAAGATTATTGAAGCATGCAAATTGGCAACTGCTTCTTCTGAATTTGCGAAACAGAAGGCAAGGGAATTTGCCAATAAAAAAGAGATGTTTGCGACAACTTTGTCCAGGTGACAAAGCATTTGTCTTGCTACCTTGTAGGGAAAATAGACTTCTCATTTCTTGGAAAGGTCCGTACGATATAATATCAAAAAGTTTCCGATGTTGACTATATCGTCGATATTGACGGGAAGCGTAAAACCTTCCACATCAACATGCTCACGGAATTCCATGAACGTCCTGATTATTTACAACCTGTTTTCCAGGCAACGGACGATTTTCCAGTCCAACATGGACAGTACTCATCTCTGTCAGTAATACAGGATGAGGAAACGAGTTTCTCGGATGTAAATTTTCCTTTTCCAATGATTCCTCTTCACTCTAATGAATCATGGAAAGATGTTGCAATTTCTCCAGAATTATCTCCAGGAGAGCAGAAACAAGTTTCTACTATGTTAGAACAATTTCAGGATGTCCTTACTGACATTCCTGGTCAAACTGATGTCATTCAACATGACATTATTCTTACTGACCATAGTCCTATAAGAGTCAGACCGTATCCTATCCCGATACATTTTCAAGCACAGGTAGAGAAAGAGTTAGATGAGATGATAGAGTTAAAAATTATTGAACCATCCACATCAGCATATTCTTCGCCGATGGTTATAGTACGAAAAAAAGACAATAACATACGTCTTTGCGTGGATTATCGCAAATTGAATCAAGTGACTAAATTTGATGCGGAACCTATGCCTTTACTAGAAGAGCTACTTACGAGACTATCGAATTCTCACTTCTTTACTAAACTCGATTTGTCTAAGGGATATTGGCAAGTTCCACTATCCGAACACGCCAAACCGTTTACTGCTTTTTCGACGCCTAGGGGTCTATTCCAATGGAATTTCATGCCTTTCGGTCTTATGAACGCCCCTGCTACATTTGTACGCATGATGCGTCGAATCCTATCTCATCGCTCAGATGTCATTGCGTATCTTGATAACATCTGTCTTTTCAGTGATACTTGGAACGATCACTATAATGGTATAAATGAACTATTGTCTATCTTACGCGAGCATAACCTGACAGCGAAACCATCGAAAGCATGTATTGGTTTTAGCGAAATATCTTTCTTAGGACACCGTGTTGGTCATGGGTTCCTAAAAACAGAAGACCATAATACAAGTAAGATACTTAACATTTCTATTCCTAAGACTAAAAAGCAAGTACGAAGTCTCTTAGGTCTAATACAATTTTATGGACGATTCATTCCGAATCTGTCCTCCATTATGTCACCTCTTTCTTCCTTGCTAAAGAAAGGGTCTCCTAATGTAGTCCATTGGACTCAAGAATGTCAATCCTCTTTGGATAAGGTTAAAACTATGTTTTCTACTTCACCTATCCTAGTATTGCCTTCTAAGGATAAGACATTTATTCTTCGTAGTGACGCTTCATCCACTGGGATTGGAGCGGCACTAATGCAAGAGTACTCTGGAACTCTGCATCCTGTGATGTATATTTCTCGGAAATTAAATGCCGCAGAGAAGAATTACTCGGTCCTAGACCGTGAATTATTGGCTATGGTTTGGTCAATCCTTAAACTGCAAAGATTTCTTCTGGGCGCGCATTTCATTGTGGAAACTGACCAGAAAGCTCTTACGGCTATTCAGAGTAAAAATCTGAAGAGCGCGAGATCAACGCGATACGCGATTGCTCTACAGCCATTTCATTTTTCGGTGCGAGCTATTAGTGGGTCAGAAAATGTGATGGCAGATATTTTGTCTAGATGCCCACATGATTCATAACTGTTATACAACTTTGATACAGTTGTTTCTATGTTGAAATGTGTACACATATATAATATATCATATATTGATTGTAACACTACTTAGCGGTTCATTGATATTTATTCACCGCTGATCTTTCAATGTTTTTCGTCTTTGATGATCATGATGTTAAGATATCTTAGATAAAATTTATGTATAAAGTAATGTGGAAATTGTGTCATTGCTAATATTGTAGTATGCGTTGGTGACACCTCTCTGGAAATATTTATACTTAGAGAAGTACTTTCTCTAAGGTCATAAAACTTATGCTTATCATCTGCGCATGGTATTGGTGCGTTGTGAGCCTATTGTATGTGCTCCTAGATAAATTTCAAAAAAAATGTACCATTTTTTTTCCCGAGGGGTGTGGTAATCTGTTGCGTGCATATTTTGACGCACATATTACAAAAATCGATATGGCTATTAATATGGGAAAAATATAGACATTCATTCATTTGTGTATGAAAATGCTGTCTATGGTAAAAGCGAGAGAATCCATGTTTGATTCACACTTTTGATTATAGGAGTAATCGTTCTGGATATTGATCCGGCGCAAGGATATTGCGCTTACGTTTGTACTTATTTTTTAGGGCCAGAAAATATATTAATTTGCTTATTGTGTTTATAGCCTGAATTCATATGTATTACATATTATTAGTACAAGTAGAATCAGTCCTATATTGTATATTTTGGATGGGTAGGCGGGACTAGATTCTTGTTATTCCGGTCTAGCGGAAGTATGAGTTGTCTTGACAAGTCGTGATGAGTTCCGATGTACCGTGATAATGGCGGGTACGCACTTTTCAAAGGGCTGGTAGATTCTTAAGGAAATATGATTCATGAAGTGGTTTTCTTCTAAAGGAGATGGTATCTCTACTATAGTTTATGTTAGAGACTCTCCTAAGGTACGGTACAATGTATAATTCGGACTCCATGTATTGCCAGACCCTATTTTGATGATCTCATGTCGATTCGACCTAGATGGAACATTGTGCTTCGTATCGCTAGGGTCGTGTTTTGTATCGACGAAGATGACAGACTTTCCTACAGCGGTTATGGCTACGTGAATTAACCTGATCACCGTAGAGCTGTATGGGAACATTTATGAAATCATTTATATACCCATTATAAATTAACTCTGGCTTATATTCTCCTTCCTATGAATGAGTGAACGACAACTCAGGGAGGCGGCCATGTTAGATTTCGGTCATCATATGTTTTGATCACTGCCGAGAGAACAGATTATTTATCCTATTATCGGACAGTGACAGGGAGATCTCAAATCTTGCTAGAAACCCCCTCTTTCGTGGTTTCATAATATATGCTACAAACTATGGACGTCAAGTAACTTTAGTTATTTACCGATCTGCCTTCACTGACGCGTTTAGTCAGATAGGGGGATGCGGCCATAATGTATCATGACAATTGAACTTTTGATGTACTGCCCATTATTTCTGAATGTGTCATGACTTCAGATCTGCTATGTATACCTACAAATTGATATGTCAACATACCATGATGTACTCGTATGTCCCAGTGTGTACGTCTGAATAAATTGAGTAAACAAAGATTCCAGCAGTCTGCATTGGTGCCTTGTAGACACAAGTGTATGAGTGGTTATATTGGTCAGCACACGAACAGTACACCATTCGCGGTAATCACACTCTACACTTCTACTTCATACATACACCATCCTGCGTCGGTTGGAGTGACCAAGTTTAGGGCCTGCTTCCCCTGGAGCCTTTGCCTTCCCTAACTCAGGACTAGGGTGAGTTACCCATTTACAGCTGGGTAGACTGGGGGCATGCCTGATCTCAACAACACACCACTCTTCCTTACAGAGCATACAGACTGACACTTTACAGAGTGGAAAGAAGAAAAGAAACTTTACAAACGGCATTCAGTTATTTGACATGGTTGATGGTGCTAGACCTAGAGCAATGGTAAGAGAGGAAGCAAAATAAACTGGATTGCAAGGAGAAGAAGTGACCGCGTTTGTCCACGAAGAAGCTAGGAAGAAGGAAGATAGAGCGGAGAAGAAGGAAGCATAAGATAGAGCGGAGAAGAAAGAAGCGGAAATGCGTCAAACTCAATTAGAGCAGAAGAAAATTGAGGCAGAGATGGAAGCTCGCAGGGCAAACGAAAGGGAGAAGGAGAGACAACATGAGGAAAGAGAGAAGGAGAGACATCATGAATTGGTGCTTAATGCCCTAGAGGTCCAAGGTCGCGGTGATATGTCTTCCTCCAGCAATGGAGAGTCTCCACCTCAGTCAGAGTTAACTGATCAATCCAGTACCCAATCTCCTCAACTCGTAGCTATGTCTTTCGCCCTGGAATCTTTCCCAAGCCCTAATGAGAAAATTGACTCGTTTCTAGAGAAATTTGAGAGAATGAGACACTGTATGGGCTAGAGAGTATATGATGGTGCCTAAAGCTTTCACAGGCTTTGAAAGGTAGTGCGTATGACGTCTACGTAAAACTGGGAAGCAGCCATCAAGACAACTACGACATGTTAAAGAAGGCTTTACTGGAAATGAACGCTCGCAAATTTTTGAACCTGTTCAGAAACACAAGGAAGGAAAGCACTGAGACATTTCCCCAGTTCTCTTCACGCTTGACGGGCTATTTGACAAAGTGCATGGAACTTTCCGAGCTCCCTCTCAATTTTGAAGGCTTTTTGGAATTTCGTCTTACAGAACAAATAAAAACCACTTTGTCAAACGAAACCCGTAGATTTATGGCTGAACAGGGCGCAGTAAAGCTGAATGACATTATCAGTAAGTCTGAACGTTACGTAAATGTTTTGGCCGAGCTTCCCAGCTGAAAACGGAAGCCGACAGATGAGCCTTCTCGGAAAAATAATCTAGAGCCGTCTTCCCATTCTTCCTATCACCATAATCAACGAGAAACTTTACCTCAGAACCCTCCCCAGGAAAAATCGAAATTCTACAAAACCAGATACCCCACCAACAAAAACTCTTATCAGCCTGACCGGCGTACATGGCAGAGTCGCCAGAAAGGTTAGGACAAGAGAAAGACCCCTGCTCAGGGGGCATCTGATCAGAGCAAGAACACCGGGACGAATATAATCGGTTGCTTGTTAACAGACTGGCAACGGAGAATTAGTGTCAGTGATTCTCAACCTGAGGGTGAGAGGCCCTCAACGCGAGGAACTGTTAATTTGAACGGGACTTCAACATCTTGTCTTTTTAACACAGGATTATCTTTTGATTGTATTGTCGCAAGTCATTTGGTCAAACATGGTCAAGAGACAGAAGACACCGTCACATTTTGTGGAGTTTTAAAGAGTGATGCACCCATGACGCTTCACATCGCATTGGTGGAGATACACTCTGATTTTGTCAGAGGTGTTATCAAAGCGGCTATTATGAATGATCCTATCTACCCAGTCATACTTGGATGTAGATATGTGTTTGTTGGGAGACCGAAAGAGCTGATTGTGGCTGCAGTAACCACAGGAAGTAAAACCAAGAAGAAACGGGAGCCTGCGCCAAATTTGTTACCTAAGGAACTAAAAGAGGCGCAGCAAAAGGCCCCTACCTTGGAACCCTGCTTTAGGAAACTGCCCATGGCCAAGGACCCCAGACACAACGGAGACATCTTTATCGTAGAACGGGCAACCCTGATCAAGGGCATAATCAGCTCCTAATGCCGGTATAGTACAGAGACCAAATCTTAGAAATGGGACACTCTCTTCCCTTTAGCGGCCATATTGGACAAAACGCCCCTATTCAGCGAATATCGACTCACTATTGGTGGCCAGGAATGAACAATGATATTATCAGATACGTGAAATCCTGCGCCAAGTGCCAACTGGTGGCACCCAAGCATTGGACACCCCCAGTTCCCATGGGTGAAATGCCAATAGTGGGGACTCCATTTGAACGGGTTGTTGTCGACATTGTAGGACCATTAGAAAGGACTAAAAGAAGGAACAGGTTTATCCTGACCTTAGTCGACACATGCACTATGTGGGCTGAAGCTATACCGCTAAGCATGTCGCAGAAGCTCTAGTGCAGATATTTACACGGTTGGGATTCCCTCAACAATTTTTGACGGATAATGGATCCCAATGCCCTAGCCTGTTAACGGAGGAGATCTTTAAGATCTTGAAGGGCAAACACATCCACGCCAGCCCTTCCTATCCGGTCGGAAATGGGCTAGTGGAACGCTTCAATGGCAGCCTCACCATGATGTTACGTAAGCTAGGACAAGAGAAACCTGAAGATTGTGACCTATTCATTCATGCAGCCGTTTTCGCCTACAGGGAAGTCCCCCAGGCCTCTACAGGTTTACCACCAGCTACTCTTTTATTCGGCAGACCTAGTAAGGGGCCGCTAGAAGCCTTACTCCGGTCACTGACAGATTGGAAGGCCGACGAGACAGTCGTCTCAGCCAGCAAATATGTATCGGAACTTAAGGAAAGGTTACAACTAGGATGGGATCTAGCAACAACCAACCTTAAGAAACCACGCGCAAAGCGCGATAAACGATATAATAAAGCGGCTAAAGAGAGAGAACTCCAACTAGGGTATAAGGTTTTGTTGTTACTGCCAACCGGAAGCAACAAACTACGCATCGGATGGCAAGGGCCGTTTACCGTCATTAAAAAGATCTCAAGAACGAACTACAAGATCTCTACTAAAGGAAAGGAGAAGGTCTACCACGTAAATCTGTTAAAGAAATACTTGGAAAGACCAGTGCCGTCCACCGAACATCTCCTGGCGGTAGCCATAGCAAACGAAGATGACGGGATATGGCGGCCAAATTTTAATTCACATAACTCTTATATGATAAAGGGGCTCTAATCCACACTAAAAGAAAAACTCTTCAACTGAAATTTCTCTCTGGTCCTTTCACACTGAAGACCAGACTTGAACTGATTCAACGCACAACTTGTTGCGCTATCTTCCTATCTGTTACGTGAAAACGTGAAACTGATGTTCAATTCTACTTGAATAAATCTCACCTAACCTCACGGACTCTCTTGTACCTGTTACCCTTTCTAATAACTCTTTTTTTCCCACTGTACCTCTAGTCATGATTATTTTCCTTTATTCAACTCTTTCTATATTTTTAAACCCCTTTATAAAACCCGATTACATTATCATGCATTAGTCGATTTGATTTGATTTTTTGTCTTGCATTGTAATCTTGTTTACGCCAAAAACTCGGAGAATGTTCTCTATGTGTGGGGAAAAAATGTGGTCACTACACGACATGCAAAAGAGACCATTAGATTATTGTTTTAATCAGTTCCTTATTTTCTGCCGGCTCTGCCTTTTTGTTAACCTGTTACTGTGATGTATAAGAGAATATTTGATAGCCCGTGCGATCTCGATAAAAAGAAGTTTAAGAAAAATCACGTGTCAATCAAAAACTATATCATAAGTAAAGTTGCGGAAAGGAAGAGAACGAAAAAACGCGCAACAATAAAAAATAATAGACAAAGAAATATGACACACAAAAGAACATTAGTTAGAGACAAAATGAAAGGAAATAGAAGACATGGAAACAAAGCATAATACAAGAGACGAAGTGATGTAATTTTTAAAGCATGTAAGAGCTCTGGACTCACCTTGGAGTCAATACTCACAGCCTTTAGCAGGATATAAACCTCCAGCCAGACTGGCTGCCACCTTTGCCATCGACTTGTGTCGGCAAAATTGTCCGACCCATTGACAGCCAGTAAACCCGGAATAGCGTGGAGTATCTTACACGTATCTTTGCTGTGGATAATTGTCACCTGCCGGAAGCTTGAGTCATCGTTAGCCACCAGATAGAGGCGCATCCCTTGAAAGACCTCAGCTATATTCGTTGTAGTCTTTGCCAGCAGTAGTTTCTAGCGTCATGCTAATCGGATTTACTAGTAGTGCTGGGATATTCACACTAGTGTTGTCTCCTTCACCCATGCATTGGAAAGTGGATGCGAGCTTGAATTATTTTAATTACTGGTTCCACGGGGAGCTTATATCCACATCATTTGGATATCAAGATTCAGAGGAACTGCGTTAGGTTATTCTAGTTGCGGATTACTTACATACCACGATTATTGTGCTCAAGACTGGAGAGGCTGTTTTCATCACCGAAAACTGGGGGCCCCCTGTTTGCTAGAGAACCTGATTTGTGAGTAAGTCTGTAGGTGTTGTGTGGGTGTGAGACAGAGGCATTGACTAGTTTGATTGCCAGAGGAGGTGTGTTAGTTTGTCTTTCTGTGATTGGTGATTTCTAGCCTTCAGAGTTAATGAATGCCTAGTTTTTTTCTCTTTGATGTTTTTTTTTAACTTCAATAAACATATACATATTACTTGTGGTCAGAATCTCCTCTATTCTAACTGTCATTTGATGTTGTGCCGTATGTCCTCACTGCAGTAGATTAGTCTATTTGAACATTAGATGACGGGTGAGAGATTCACATCATTAAAGTCAGTCGGAGTATGGTGGAGAAGTAGCCTCACTACTCCCCGGAAGTCAGATCTCTCCCCATCATATCATTAGTGACTCTGTTCTCTCGATATCTAATTACATCATTCATAGTATGTCTACCCTCAGACATTCTCTATTTATCCGTAACTCACTATACCCACGATTCCACGACGGACGTGTTGCGGCCACCAGATTTGACCAGTGACGAGAGTGAACCAGTCCATAACCTGCAAAGAACAAGCATCGGCTGGAGCAGAAACCAACCAACATATTACTGGCAGCTAATTACCCACTCAAAGCTGCCATATGAACTCTTTAATAAAGAACTGTTCAAATCAGACCATCACCTGTGAGGAAATTTTAAAGATTTTATCTAAATTCACCCCACCTCTTATTTATTTTACACCTGTTAACGATAATTGATTATTAAATTTGTTATCTGTAAAAATACAAATGTACAGTTGATTTAGTCATTTTAAGTGAACTGCACCCGTATGACTCAGTCATTTTAAATATTTATAACAGAGCTATTTAAGTAATATTTTGCTGAGTTAAATCAGTTGGGAACTCATCAGAACGAACTAAAATCATAACTCATAAAAGATCAGGAAAGATAAACGTTTACAAGGCCTGGATCCTATCAGCCGTAGTACTTGATTTATTTAAATTCCTATGAGGCTCTTTAGAACTGAAGCACTATTTGTCAATTGACATCTCTGCCTAGAGTAATCTTGAACGAAAGGTGGACACATGTGAAGACCCTCAGTAGAAACTCTGAATTGTTGCCACTGTTGGACCATCAATGCAGAGCAGGGGCAGTAAATCACGTGACACACAGCTGGGGATATTATGATAAATAACGAAATACTCGTGGGAGGGAAGCGAGATATGGTTTCTTAGAAGAACAGTAACAATTCATTGACAGCCTAGATAACAAACGAAGGAAGTTTGAGCATTGTGCATGAATGTTGTTACTTTATGGTGACATTTGGAATAATTGAGGGATGCAGCGTGCGTGATGGAAACAGAAGAAAGCAAGTTCAGAATTCGTAGAAACGTTTGAAAATAAAAAAAAACAATCAGTAAATAGATCAGAATATACACTAAGACACGCTAATATAACCAACATATCCATGCACATGGTTAATGGTTGAAAGCAACGCGTTGCGTGCAAGCGTACCAAAAACTTAATTAAAACAAAAATAAATACAACTCACTTAAAAATATTCACAATTTATCTTGGACACCACAACGTGCAGCTATCACTAAAAATCGGTGATCACCAGTCTATAAAGAGCGTTGTGTTACAAAACATTCCATATTGATTCACAAAATCCCGTGATGACTACCACTATTTCAATTTGTGGGTCGGGAGAAGGAATGAAGCAGTGTAAATGTCTTCAGATAATACTTGATATTGATCTTTGTGGAAAAAGAATAATTAAAAGCCAACAAACGTTTAAATCAAAATTATATTTTCTGGAAAATATGTTCTCTTATAAGAGATAAGTGTAAGATATTTTGTAGGATGATAAAGTAGCTTAAATGACGTCAATGTGTCTTCTTCTTCCTCGTTTGCCATCAGACCTCCACATTTTGACTAATAAAGACAGTAGTCAACTCATGGTTCCCGACATCTCCAAACAGTTTTTCGTTGACAGAAGTGGGTTGTTGCCATATGCTACTCCGTTCATTTCTGTAGGTTGGGCAATACTGAAGCAGGTGTTCGACTGTCATCGGGCTGGTACCGCAGGTGAAGAGATCTGTTGCACCAATTATGTATTTGTGGAATAGATGGTATCTCAGTCTGTTGTGTCCAGTCCGTAGCAGAAAAATGATGACCTGTTCTTTCCTGGATAGCTGATAATATGCATCATTTTTCAAATGGCCCGGGTGCTATCTTTTCCATTTGGACTTGCCGTTGCGTAAGTTGTCTCTATATCATTTTGTTGTAAGGCATCTCCTTCCTTAGCAAGTTTGTCTGCCTCCTCATTTCCTGGTATGTTGCAATATGCTGGTATCCACTGGATAGTGCACTTGTTGAAGCATTTGGCCAGTCTTTCAAGGGAGATTATCAGATCTTTCAGTTCTTTAGCTTGGTGGCTCACTGATATTACTGAGAGGGCATCTGTAAAGATTACTACAAGTATCTGTTTTTCTGCCTGTGCTTTGCATTAAATAAGTGTTTCCGCTGCCTGTTTCAGGGCTTCAGCTTCAGCACTGAAGTTATTGCAGTATTTGCCAGTGGCAATTGCCATAGAGTGGATTCTGGTCTTTAATTTTATGAGGATGCCGGCACCCCCATTTTCAACTGCATTTTTTGCTGAACCATCAGTATATGCATGTGTCCAAAGCTTTGCTGTGAATGTTTGGTCAATATACTTGGTTGCTATAAACTTTGTGTATGATCCATATTAATCAATGTATGACTTTAGGTGTATGATTGCCAAATGTGTAAATGAACTAAAAGAGTACTAAGGTGACCAATAGGAACATACAATATACTGTAAATATACATATACAGGGTGGTCATAAAGTTTTTCCCTGATTTAAAAAAAAAAAAAAAAAAGTATTCTGTGCAGAGTCACTTGGTTTTTTGGAAATTATTCCAGAACTAAAAAAGTTTTTTATGCTATTTGTAGATTTCAACATTTGCGATTTTCAACACTAATATTCGAGGGATTGCAAGTTCTATTGAGGCACGATAGGTTGATTTCTTAGGACTGCGTTGAAACGCCGTGCGCACTGCGTCCACAGTTTCTTCACTCACTCTAGGCCTACCTGCTCTGGGCATGTCACCGACGCTGCCAGTGTCCGTAAACTTTATATACCAAGCTTTAATGCTTTTAATATCTGGAGGATCTCGTAAAAATTTGAAATCAGGGAAAGACTTTATGACCACCCTGTATTTCTTTCCGTGTCAACAATTAAAAGTTAGAGGAGGTAACTTATTCTTTTGTTTCTTTAATTTTTAAATTCAATTGAAGTAATTTAATTATTACACACATGCTAAAGTAACAAAGCATTCTTGTTTAATCTTAATTTTATAAAAATTAAAACAATGCTTGATGCACATAACGTTAAAAAACTTATCTACTGCTACTTTCAATTATAATATCTGTGGAACGGCACGTTCATATGGTGTAAATTTATCGCTCAACGCTAAAGCCCTTTCACTAGTACACCGAAAAACTCAACTTATTGTGGACTTAGAAAAATTTCTGATGTTTTCTGTACCGCAGAGTTCACTGTCCCGAGTTCCATAGCCCATTGCCGTTGATCCACAGCCAGCATGATGCCTTTTCCGCAGTTTCACTAAGCCTCTTCAGTGCCCTTGTTCTCGACTGTCCCTTCAGCCCCAACAGTTTCACTAAGCCTCTTCAGTGCCCATGTTCTCGACTGTCCCCTCAGCCCCAACAGTTTCACTAAGCCTCTTCAGTGCCCTTGTTCTCGATTGTCCCCTCAGCCCCAACAGTTTCAATAAATCATACACTGATGCAGCCACGAGCCCTCTTGCACCCACCCCAACAGCCATGACCCTTGCAGTCAACCCATCGTGTCTCAGATCCGCGGCCAGATCCCTATACTTGGCAGCTTTGAACAAATGTTGCTCTTCCAATCTGGATCACACTTCTAGTCAGATTTTGCCGGGTTGTCGATTTTCGGAAATAAGTGAAAAAAATAAAATAAAAATAGTAACAACATTGTGATACTTTAACTCTTTGACTCCGTAATTATTTTTCACCCTGCGCCGTACTTATGTTTTTGAAGAATTCTAAACAGTGAAGTTTACTGTCTTTTAGTGCAAATTTTATGTTAATATTGTATGTGTACATGTACATATTATATACCAAACTGTAGTGAAATAGAGAATTGTAATATATAGCGTCTTTGGCATTATTAACACAAGTATGTTTGGTATGTTAAATTGGAAAACACTAAATAGTTAACTGTAGGACACGAACTTACCAAAGACAACTTACTGTTGCAGATAATAAAAAAAGACAAAGAAGTTAGGGGAATGTATCCTATTTACTTTCAAAGGGGAACAATTTACCTATACAACAAATATCAAATTAAATAACAAGTTTTCGTTACTTATCTAGTTTTATCAATTAATTTAACAAAATCATATAAGGTATAAAATACTATGTTATATTTATTAGTACATTTGTTAAATTGTTAAACACTTATTTTGTTTCCTGGGTTGAGAATGAAACAAACTTTAAATAATATGAGTGTAATGGACATGTTAAAGTAGTGAGCAATTATGTGCTCTGCCACTTTCAAAGACATTATTATGTTGAACAACTCTGTAGTAGTCGCAGATGCGCACACTAAAATGTTTCATCCGCGCCAAACAGCGCACTTCGACAATCTTTCAATCACATTTTGTTACTTTATTGGGTTCTGTTCTTCCCTGGTAGGCGGAGAGGCTATGAGGTTTGGTTCTCAGTAAAAGGAATATTTTTTATGGAATTTTTTTTCCGATCCACTCAGTACTAATAATGTAGATAACCCCCGCCCTCAACTACCCCCCCCCTACCCACTCAATGGTGTCCTCTAAGCGAATTCTAGGTCCTCCTGGAGATCTGGATCCTTTGCTGTTGGTTTCCCATATGTGTCGTGGCAGACGTTCTTCTCCAATTCTGCAGACGTGGCCAAACCATCGTAACTAGGACTGTTCCACTCGGGTCTGAACAAACGGTATTACAAAACATCCCAGAAAGTGGGTCTCCGACCAGCGCTATTATACATACGCACAGTCATAAATATGACAAAGGAAGAGACACAGCGGTTACAGAAAAACACATTTGTAATGAAGTTTTTGTTTTTGGATGTACTGTGGTGAAGTGGGATGTTATAAATATTTATAGGGGACTTAGTGTACTGACTGAGATCAGTTGTGAAGGTATCTGTATCTAATAAGTGTAGTGTTTTACAGATAACCTTACTTGCTACCACATTTATACCTCAGTCAGAATTATTCTGGAATATTGTGATGACTACGTTGAATGTCTAGGGTTATGAAAATGATGAAGGGTAAGTCACAACAACAACAGACAGATAAACAATTTAATTTATTCCACAACACTTTACTACACTGTGACACTCACACACATATAACACTCTATAAGACTATCTTAAATGAGTCAAGTGTAAAGTTTAAACATATATGTATTAATTCCTTTCAATAATAGATATCCTGATTCAACTACACAGTGAACCAGGAATCACAATCAAATGTAATCACAAGTTATATGTACACATTTTATAGAGATGATCTTTGTATTGACATATTTTATTATTATTATCCTATGTGTGTAAGTTGTGAATTAGTACTATGAGGTAATACCGGCTTTTTCAAGCTAGGTTGCTGTTTGTCATCATGACTTCAAGTGTTTGATTATCGGGGAAATAGTATTGGGAAAAGTTCACAGTTCCTGACGTTTGAAACAATTTATTGTCGCTCTGTGTTTAATATAATGTTAATTTTAGAAGGAGAGGGGGGGGGGGCACATAATGTTGAGCTGCTCTGGCCACAGAAGCTTATCTTTCGTGATGGCGGCAGGAAGAATCTCCTCTGCTCGATGGCTTCACTGTGTTCTTGAGACACCTCACTGGTCGCTATCTGGACCAAGGAGTATGCTGTCAGCCTCTGGATTCAGCAAAACTCAGACCAGGTGCTGCTTCAATAATTTAGGACCACGGTCCCTGAAACAAGAAGGTTGTACCTCCTACTTCAGAACTAATTTATAATCTATTTCCACACTGAACACAATACATAACAAACACTGAGTTCAGAGCAGTAGGGAAACTGCTAGCTTCATCTGAAACAATTTACACCAGTATTCTTCTCCCTAATGGTTACTACGCCTCTGCAATTCCAGCATTATTTCCTTCTAGTCAATAAGATAGGTGTCAGTGTACTATTTGGCGATCCCATGCAGATATACTTCTCTCCGACAAGTTTTGTTCAGGTTGGAGCAATATCTAGGCTGTGCCTCTTGTTTGCTCTGAACCACACACATATACAGACATAAATTACACTGACTAACAAAAAAAAACTTTTTTTTTCTTTCTCTAACATTTCTATGTTTTTCTGGTCAATTTTAATGCGCTGTTTTTAAATCTGCAAACCGTTTTTCTCTATCAGGTCGGGATCTCTAGAAATGCGCAATTGAAGTTTTTTAACAACGCATACAGTATTACACCAACGGGCTGATCAGCCCGTTTGCCAGTCACTTTGATTACGGAAACAACGACGAACGGATTGATTTGTCGTTGCCCTAAAGACGCCATTAGGCGTGATGGGAACAACGGCAAAGAAAATCTATTCGCTGTTGCCCTTAAGACGCCACTAGGCGTAATGGCCACTGACTGCTTTGCCGGTCGTTGGCTAAGGACGGAAGAAGAAGAAGATACAGTATTACAACATCATTCGTACAAGAAGTATAACAGTTATGTAGGCTTGAATTTCTTTGCAGTCAACTTTCGTCGGTGAATGGCATGTGGTACATCGCGATGAAACTTCCAACAATAATCGGCAAGCATGGTCACACTCCACCGTCCTTGATAACGTGACTCCATTACGGCGATATCTTGATGGAATCATTCTCCATGTTCATCGCTGACTTCGCCAAGGTTGTCAGGGAAAAAGTTAAGATGCGAATCGAGCAAATGGATTTTGAGGGACATGTTACAGCCCATAATTATGTATGCATATATGCACTGCTTAACAATATGCAACATAGTCGACAGATTTGTAATTTTCCAGAAAGTTATCGACGATCGATTTGAATGCCATCCATGCGCGACGTTCACTACCATGTAACAAGCTCTCGAATTGTTTGTCTGCAATAACTTTCCTAATCTGAGGTCCTACAAAGATACCTTCCTTTATCTTTGCATCGCTAACTTGCGGAAACTTTTCTCGAAGATAAGTGAAAGCTTTGCTCGTTTTATCTAACGCTTTTACAAAATTCTTCATGAGCCCCAACTTTATATGTAACAGTGGTAAAATGAAGGTGTCTTTGTTAACTAATGGCTCGCGTATTACATTTTTATGCTCGAGTTGCATACGATCCCGGATAGGCCACACCTTTCTTGCATAATGTTCCTGTCTGTTGCGGCTGTCCCATTCACATCGGAAGCAACAAAATTTAGTATACCCAGTCTGCATGCCCGTGAGAATTGCAATGACCTTTAGGTCTCCACAAATCCGCCATTGGTAGTCATTGTACTTTATTTTTTCCAAACGTATAGCCATATTGTCATAAGTTTCTTTCATATGAACAGAGTAGGCGACTGGAATTGATGAAAAAAAAATTTCTGTTATGCAATAACACGGCTTTTAGACTAGTCTTGGAAGAATCGATGAAAAATCGCCATTCGTTGACTGTGTGCTCATGACCGTTTACATCTTTGCAATAGCAAATGTCATCATCCATCTCAAAGTATTGAACAAGTTCTCTGTATCTATGACGAAATTTAGATATCGGAGTATTGGGCGCTAAAAGATTCCATTCTTTGAGTCGCGAACCGAGTAATTCCGCTTGTCCTTTGGTAAGAGCGAGATCACGTATTAGATCTGAAAGTTCTGAATGGTTAATTAAGTAAACACCATCATTCACCGGTATGTAATCTGAGTCAGAATTAGTTTCTAAAGCAGGTAAACTATGACTTTCTGATGGTTCATTTACGTCCAACGGATATTGTTCTGGTGGTACTTGGATCGGACACGTGATTGGATCATGAGGCACTGGTTTCGAAACCGATTCAATATTTGGATAAACCACAGACTTTCTAGTTTTAAAAGTGAAACCATGGATATTTGTCAAGCAGAAGTAACAATCAGTAGTGTGATTTGTATGTTCACGCCATATTACTGGCACGCCAAAAGGCATCGACTTATGCTTCGGCGATTTTCTTAACCAACCTGCCAATGTATCGAACAAACCGCATTTGGCTTCCAAGATTTATTTGCATCATCAACTTTCGAATCAAAATAAAGTTCATATGCTATCTTTAGTAATGGTGTAAAGTTTTTCTGGTTAACACGATCGGTAAAATATCCGCACACGTAACAGAACAGATCAGCCGAATTTCTACAACTTCTAGAAGCCATATTTTGCTCAGAATTATTTCAAAATACAATAAATATTTGAAAAATCGCGTAACATATGTCATGCATCTTTTAGCAGTATAAAAAGTAGAATTATGTTGCTTTTTATTAATTTTTAATAAGTTATATAGTAAAAATGAAACGGAGCAAATAACGGTTTCCCAAAAATATATTTATTCACAAATATCTTAAGAACCCGACGTGATAGAGATAAACGGATTTCAGATTTGAAATCAGCGCAAGAAATTGACCTAAGAACACTTATTCTTATATAAGAAAGAAAAATGTTGTTTGTCAGTGTTATCAATTCACATTCAATTTTCATCAAAAAGATATCGAATATGTCAATCTTACCATAATTCATGGAAATAATAAACAAATACGTTGACTGGCGATGAATAATGGCACAAATTCCGATCTGCCTCTGTCCCAGGCTTTTATTTAGAAAAACATGCACTGGAGCTCAACGCACTGTTTCTTAGTAAGTTTATTTCAAAATGTGGCACTGAACAGACGCTCCTAATGGACTATATCAACGGTTCTAGCCAATAGGGCCATGTTTACAAAGCCTTTGAAAAAATTTATCCTTCCTACGTTTCCCCTAACAACCAAAATAGTATTTGCAGTCCGACTAATCATGTGTAGCCTTACATATCATTCCCGCCAATCAAATAGGATGTAACATGGTGACCTATTTCCCGTAAAATGGTGGTTTCAAAACATGCCACTGTGCGATTATGATTTGGTGCTGTCCGACATCCTCACTATTTTCTTTTGGCTATAATTTGATAATTCCTAGACTATTTGCCAAACACTTAACATATTCTTTGTCAGCAAGTCCTAAGGAACCCAAATATATAACTTTTAATGGGGCTAAGTGGCTGCGTTCAAAATATGTATTTTCTTCTTGGATAGTCGTGTATTTTTTTTTTTATTGTTTTAGAACCGCCACCTGTCCTGCCTTTTCGACTGTTGTGTCAGACTAATGTCAGGATTTCAGACATAAAACAGTAGAATGTCACGTTTCCTAATAAGCATTTTACAGGTTTTTAAACCTAACTCTCGTAGTTGTAGTGTTTTTTATCATTGTCCATTTGGAAAAAAAGTTAGTGCTTCAGGCCTTACGCTTGGAGGGTGGCATTAATTGTATATCGCGAGACGCGTGTTAGTGTTGCATGCGTTCCTGCTTTCAGCCCTCACTCTCTCTATCCTAATTCCATCTGTCCTTCCGTTTATGTTAACGTAGTGTATAAAATGAAATTAATGGAAATATTAATTTAGGTCATTACGCAGTGTGCCTAGCTCAAGGTTTTCTTAGAAATACAGTACACGTTTTATTGTAGAAAGCGTGTATTGATGCAGTAGGCTTTACTAGTAAACGTGAAAGCGTGAGAATATGCAGACGAAGCATAAAAAAAGGGTTTTTATTGTTCAACTAGCATGACGTTCTATTAACACAGACGTACGCTATTGGAAAGCACGGGTCTTTAACCATTTCTCTTTCCTTTTATTGACTTTATGTGGATTTAGAATGTTTCACGACATGTACGACAACTTTATTTAGTTACTTTCGTAATTTACTGCTTGGTTCTCCAAACATTAAGAGATGTTTGACCGGCCAGCTACTGCATTCATTGCTTCTAAGATACTATGTTGTTCTTAACTTGGATACATTGATTCTCGACTTAAATGATTTATAAAGTAACCCATATTCATTACGATGACAGTGCTGCATACATACAGACTATTTGCTTCTCTGGAACTGGAGGAATGGTCTACCTAGCTCCACATACTCTACTCCAGAAAGTCATTTTAATATAATAAATCGACGTCATAATTAATAGCATAGACTTACGTACCAGAAAGATGGGATTTTAAGTCCATGTAAAGCAGGGGTTCCCAGCCTGAGGTACGCCTACCACATGAGGATACGCCAAGTATCTCACAGAGTTGAGCAGGATATTTGCTAAATAGCGACAAAGCTAGCTAAACGTCTGGAAATGTAGGTAATTTGCCTCACATAAATTATTTCTTTATTCTAACTTACATAATAATTTTTTTCAGTGCCAATATAGATTCGACATTAGCATCAGATAAACGCACATAGATTGTTCTCATGTACACAAGACAGTAACCCTCACAAAGTGAAGTAGCTGCTGAATTCTCTATGAATCCAGACTTTTGAGGCCCCACTGTCTATAATTTAAATGAAATATTCCAAAAATAGTTGTGTTAGTAATAAACCAAGTTGTGGAATGCAGAGTGAACGACCAGTTCTTAATCTAATCCGAAGCAAGAAAGAAGACAAAAAAATAGGAGTTAGAAAATGATATGGGGTTGTCTCTTCCAGAAACTGTACCAAGAAAAATACTGTTGGTTGACAAGATAAAGAATAAATGGGTATAACTAGTTCGTTTGAATGTATTCTTATAAACAACAAACAAGAAAATTTCTTATACTAAAAATTGTTGTAATGTACCAAATAGTGTTTTATTAATGTCACATTAATTGAAGGTTCCACCCTGATTTACAAAGTGGAATTCTTATTAGTATGGTATAGCTCTGTTTAGAGTGTATTTATTAAATTGACTAAGACAATCATGCAGTAATCAAAATGATTAAATTGATGTTAAATTTGTATATTTACAAATAACTGATGTAATAATCAACTAATTTTAACAGTTTAAAAAAATTATATAATCGTTAACAGAAAATACTAATCATCGTGTGATGGTATGGTGTTTTATGAAAGAAGTCACTTGGCAGCTTCTAAGTTTGACTTAGCTGCAAATAGTAGTTTCTCCTCCAGCTGGGTTTTTGGGTACTATGCAGAAAAATCACTGGAGTTCCCGCGTCTCTGGTCAAGATTAATGGTACAGCACGTTCCAAGTAAGATCAAGGTGTAACTGCAAATATGGTCCAGCGTCTCTAAGACCCTCTGATACAGGTGTCTATATCGTCGTAAGGCCACTTCTACCCTCACTTTGTTCTAGAGAAAGTACCCTCACTGGTACCACCAATCCAGTCTTGGCTGACAGACTGTGTGCTCAGAGGAATAAATGCGCTTGACTAGGCCTCTTAAACGTTTCTGGGGTGTTTTTTAATTTCTGTTATCAATGAATTCCCACTATTACTCCGTGTTTTAGATTCCTCAGATTCCAGTGGTCCTTGTTAAATGATAGAGTTTATTTTGGGCTCTGAAGTCCTCAAAACTGCTCAAACAATGGCCCGGTTCCGGTATAAGAATCTTGATTCTAACTTCTGGCCGTCTGATTTTCGTCTTGGCATGCGATTCTCACAGAGTACTAGACAAAAAAATGTCAGATTATATTGCACGTTTTTTGTATAATAATTGTAACAAAAAATTTATCAGAATACATTAAAACGAATTAATGATATCCCTTGGTTCTTTGTCTTGTCAACCAACAGTTTTATTCTTGGTACAATTTCTGAAAGAGTCTCCACTAATCATTTTTAAACTCCATTTTGTTTTCGTTGCTTCCGATTAGAATAAGAACTCGTCGTTCTCTCTTCCATTCCACAACTTTGTTTCTCACTAACGGTACTACATTTGGAATATTTTAGTTGAATTATATACTCTTCCATTCCACTCAGTGTTAACATACGGCTGTGAAAGTTGGAAAATAACAAAATCATTGGAGAACAAGCTGAATACATTCGAGAACAAATGTCTTAGAAAACTCATGAACATCAGTTGGAAAGAATTCAAGACTAATCGACAAATAAGAGAAGACTCTAAGCAGAAAAGTCTCCGACTATATAAGGAAAAGACGATGGTCATATATCGGTCATGTCCTACGAATGCGAAACAACAGAATACCACTACAGGCGCTCACGTGGGTTCCTGAGGGTAAGAGGAAAAAAGGAAGACCAAAAGAAACACTTAGAAGAACAATAATAAGAGAAGGAAGAATGTTGGGCCTAAATAATGTGCAAGCGTTAAGAGGAGTGGCGTCACAACGAACAACATGGAGAGCACTGGTTACTAAACGTGCATCAGAGTACCATCAGTCGACTTTGACACCGGTTTCAAGCCACTGGCTCAGTTGAAGACCGGCATCGCAGTGGACGACCCAGAGTGACAACAGCAGCGGAGAATCGCTTTATTCGGCTTCTTCACCTCAGAGACAGGTTTACAACAGCTTCCTCAACTGCCCAGTCATTGCCTGCATGACGTCATGTGTCTGATCAAACTGTGTGGAATAGACTGCATGACGCTGGACTTTGGGCACAACGACCTCACCGAAGACCTGTCCTTACGCGCCGCCATCGCCAAAATCGACTTCTTTGGGCCAACCAGCATCGTCCCTGGGCAGCTGACAATCAATGGAGACGTGTCTGGTTTATTGACGAATCTTTCTTTTTGTTGCAGCTTCATGATAGACGGCATAGGGTCTACAGTAGGCAAAATGAACGTTTTACCTAAAATTGCGTTGATGAAGCTCCGCCCACGGTTGTGGAGGTGCAATGGTGTGGGGAATGATCAGTTACAAGCGAGGAGTCAATTGGTACACATTGAAGGAGGCTTGAATGCGCAACGATACGTCAATGAAATTCTTCTTCCCCATGTCATTCCACTTTTGGCTGCCCAAAGGTCTGTGTTTCAACAGGACAACGCCAGACCCCATTGTGCACGGTTGACCACGCTGTTTCTGACTGCCAACAACATTCTCACCCTTCCCTGGTGTTAAGTCATATTTTAATTAAGGAGAGTTAAGTGTTTAAGACTCGTATGTACCGGTCGGATTTTTGAACATGCTAGTTAACACGCTTTGGGTGATGAGAGAATTTTTAGTCGGGCGTTGTAGCGGAGTAATGTTTAAACTGTTACCCGCGACTAGTTGTTTCTTTATTTTTAAAATATGATAAGGAATCGGGTCGAAGGCTCTATGATATTGTTTTGGGGGGAAAGGCGGATGAATTCTGCTCACATCTCAAGCTGCGAGTTTGCGCTTGGATGAATTTGTACTGAGCGGTTTTGAGCAGTGGTTATTTTTCGTGACAGTAGTTTCTGGCAGAGCTGGGAAATGGACGCTTACCATTTCACTAGTGTGTCCCAGTATTTTTTGTGTGAAAAGGAATATTTGATAATTCCAGGATGTACATTATTGTAGATTCATATATTATAGTCTTTGATTCAAAGCCTTGGATATTTTGTCTTATTAAGGAGCTCAATGTTTTGCTTGAAATGTTGTCTTATGATGTCTACGTGTGTGTGGCGTAATAAACAGTGAAAAGTTAAACTAGTTCCATCATTTTCTGACCAATGGTTGCTGTGGTGTGTGATTGCAGTAGATAGGTATCAAGGAACTCACAACAGGCATATATGTATATTAAAACATCCTATTGCACCACCGTCGGCCATCGGTAAGCCCGACCTATACTGATCGCCACTCATCAGTGAAAATATATTATCTTTGTTCAGCCACCCCGCAAGCAGAAGGTGTTACAGCAATGTAAAGTTGATCAGAGACAAACGAGTGGTTCTATGCTCCACAAGTGTACCAGCTGTAGTGGTGGTTCTATGCTACACAAGTGTACCATCTGTAGTGGTGGTTCTATGCTCCACAATGGCACCAGCTGTAGTGGTAGTTCTATGCTCCACAAGGGTACCAGCTGTAGTGATGGTTCTAAGCTCCACAAGGGTACCAGCTGTAGTGGTAGTTCTATGCTTCACAAGGGTACCAGCTGTAGTGGTTGTTCTATGCTTCACAAGGGTACCAGCTGTAGTGGTAGTTCTATGCTCCACAAGGGTACCAGCTGTAGTGGTAGTTCCATGCTCCACAAGGGTACCAGCTGTAGTGGAAGTTCTATGCTCCAAAAGGATACCAGCTGTAGTGGAAGTTCTATGCTTCACAAGGGTACCAGCTGTAGTGGTAGTTCTATGCTCCACAACGGTATCAGCTGTAGTGGTAGTTCCATGCTCCACAAGGGTACCAGCTGTAGTGGAAGTTCTATGCTCCACAAGGGTACCAGCTGTAGTGGAAATTCTATGCTTCACAAGGGTACCAGCTGTAGTGGAAGTTCTATGCTTCACAAGGGTACCAGCTGTCGTGGTAGTTCTATGCTCCACAAGGTACCAGCTGTAGTGGTAGTTCTCTTATTTATTTTACACCTGTTAACGATAATTGATTATTAAATTTGTTATCTGTAAAAATACAAATGTACAGTTGATTTAGTCATTTTAAGTGAACTGCACCCGTATGACTCAGTCATTTTAAATATTTATAACAGAGCTATTTAAGTAATATTTTGCTGAGTTAAATCAGTTAGGGGCTCATCAGAACGAACTAAAATCATAACTCATAAAAGATCAGAAAAGATAAACGTTTACAAGGCCTGGATCCTATCAGCCGTAGTACTTGATTTATTTAAATTCCTATGAGGCTCTTTAGAACTGAAGCACTATTTGTCAATTGACATCTCTGCCTAGAGTAATCTTGAACGGAAAGTGGACACATGTGAAGACCCTCAGTAGAAACTCTGAATTGTTGCCACTGTTGGACCATCAATGCAGAGCAAGGGCAGTAAATCACGTGACACACAGCTGGGGATATTATGATAAATAACGAAATACTCGTGGGAGGGAAGCGAGATATGGTTTCTTAGAAGAACAGTAACAATTCATTGACAGCCTAGATAACAAACGAAGGAAGTTTGAGCATTGTGCGTGAATGTTGTTACTTTATGGTGACATTTGGAATAATTGAGGGATGCAGCGTGCGTGATGGAAACAGAAGAAAGCAAGTTCAGGATTCGTAGAAACGTTTGAAAATAAGAAAAACAATCAGTAAATAGATCAGAATATACACTAAGACACGCTAATATAACCAACATATCCATGCACATGGTTAATGGTTGAAAGTGACGCGTTGCGTGCAAGCGTACCAAAAACTTAATTAAAACAAAAATAAATACAACTCACTTAAAAATATTCACAATTTATCTTGGACACCACAACGTGCAGCTATCACTAAAAATCGGTGATCACCAGTCTATAAAGAGCGTTGTGTTACAAAACATTCCATATTGATTCACAAAATCCCGTGATGACTACCACTATTTCAATTTGTGGGTCGGGAGAAGGAATGAAGCAGTGTAAATGTCTTCAGATAATACTTGATATTGATCTTTGTGGAAAAAGAATAATTAAAAGCCAATAAACGTTTAAATCAAAATTATATTTTCTGGAAAATATGTTCTCTTATAAGAGATAAGTGTAAGATATTTTGTAGGATGATAAAGTAGCTTAAATAATGTCAATGTGTCTTCTTCTTCCTCGTTTGCCATCAGACCTCCACATTTTGACTAATAAAGACAGTAGTCAACTCAAGGTTCCCGACATCTCCAAACAGTTTTTCGTTGACAGAAGTGGGTTGTTGCCATATGCTACTCCGTTCATTTCTGTAGGTTGGGCAATACTGAAGCAGGTGTTCGACTGTCATCGGGCTGGTACCGCAGGTGAAGAGATCTGTTGCACCAATTCTGTATTTGTGGAATAGATGGTATCTCAGTCTGTTGTGTCCAGTCCGTAGCAGAAAAATGATGACCTGTTCTTTCCTGGATAGCTGATGATATGCATCATTTTTCAAATGGCCCGGGTGCTAACATTTTCCATTTGGACTTGAATGTAGCCTTTATAGTAGTCTTTGCCGTTGCGTAAGTTGTCTCTATATCATTTTGTTGTAAGGCATCTCCTTCCTTAGCATGTTTGTCTGCCTCCTCATTTCCTGGTATGTTGCAATGGGCTGGTATCCACTGGATAGTGCACTTGTTGAAGCATTTGGCCAGTCTTTCAAGGGAGATTATCAGATCTTTTAATCATTTAGCTTGGTGGCTCACTGATATTACTGAGAGGGCATCTGTAAAGATTACTACAAGTATCTGTTTTTCTGCCTGTGCTTTGCATTCAATAAGAGTTTCCGCTGCCTGTTTCAGGGCTTCAGCTTCAGCACTGAAGTTATTGCGGTATTTGCCAGTGGCAATTGCCATAGAGTGGACTCTGGTCTTTAATTTTATGAGGATGCCGGCACCCCCATTTTCAACTGCATTTTTTGCTGAACCATCAGTATATGCATGTGTCCAAAGCTTTGCTGTGAATGTTTGGTCAATATACATGATTGCTATAAACTTTGTGTATGATCCATATTAATCAATGTATGACTTCAGGTGTATGATTGCCAAATATGTAAATGAACTAAAAGAGTACTAAGGTGACCAATAGGAACATACAATATACTGTAAATATACATATACAGGGTGGTCATAAAGTTTTTCCCTGATTTAAAAAAAAAAAAAGTATTCTGTGCAGAGTCACTTGGTTTTTTGGAAATTATTCCAGAACTAAAACAGTTTTTTATGCTATTTGTAGATTTCAACATTTGCGATTTTCAACACTAATATTCGAGGGACTGCAAGTTCTCTTGAGGCACGATAGGTTGATTTCTTAGGACTGCGTTGAAACGCCGTGCGCACTGCGTCCACAGTTTCTTCACTCACACTAGGCCTACCAGCTCTGGGCATGTCACCGACGCTGCCAGTGTCCGTAAACTTTATATACCAAGCTTTAATGCTTTTAATATCTGGAGGATCTCGTAAAAATTTGAAATCAGGGAAAGAATTTATGACCACCCTGTATTTCTTTCCGTGTCAACATTTAAAAGTTAGAGGAGGTAACGTATTCTTTTATTTCTTTAATTTCTAAATTCAAGGGAAGTAATTTAATTATTACACACATGCTAAAGTAACAAAGCATTCTTGTTTAATCTTAATTGCATCTGTTAAACGCAAAAATATATAAAACAAAAAGAACGGTATTATGCCTACTTTAACAGCAAACTGTTACATTCTATTTGTGAATGTTGTTATTTGCTGTTATTTATAAAAATTAAAACAATGTTTTACTTGATGCACATAACGATGAAGTGAAAACTTATCTACTGTGCTACTTTCAATTATAATATCTGTGGAACGGCACGTTCATATGGTGTAAATTTATCGCTCAACGCTAAAACGCGTTTTTCATCAATCCCTTAAGCATTACTGTATTAAACAGGAGGCAATCTGATCATCAGAAATAGACCCCCGTTGAACAAGTGTTTCTGCCCTGTATACTCTCTTTTGCTCTCTAAGGAGGGCTGGCCCACTTGGGTCATGACTCCCAAGTGTCTCAGCCTCCTGTTGTCTTGTATCGAAAATGAACCCTTCTCGCTTTGGTAGCAACTTTAAAATCCACAATTCCGCCAGCCGTGGAGGCAATTGTGAAAGTAACAAAGAGAAGACAAACTATTCCGTTCTTTCCGCCGCACACCACGACTAGGGACAGACACTGACACACCTGCGCAAAGCCGACGAGGCTAGCCACTGCGCGCTAGCTACTGTAATTCTGTGCCCGACACCTCTTAAAATACACGCCGCGTGTTGCCCGTTAGTCACAGCCCTTTCACTAGTACACCGAAAAACTCAACTTATTGCGCACTTCGACAATCTTTCAATCACATTTTGTTACTTTATTGGGTTCTGTTCTTCCCTGGTAGGCGGAGAGGCTATGAGGTTTGGTTCTCAGTACAAGGAATATTTTTTATGGAATTTTTTTTCCAATCCACTCAGTACTAACAATGTCCATAACCCCCGCCCTCAACTACCCCCCCCCCCTACCCACTCAATGGTGTCCTCCAAGCGAATTCTAGGTCCTCCTGGAGATCTGGATCCTTTGCTGTTGGTTTCCGATATGTGTCGTGGCAGACGTTCTTCTCCAATTCTGCAGACGTGGCCAAACCATCGTAACTAGGACTGTTCCACTCGGGTCTGAACAAACTATATTACAAAACATCCCAGAAAGTGGGTCTCCGACCAGCGCTATTATACATACGCACAGTCATAAATATGACAAAGGAAGAGACACAGCGGTTACAGAAAAACACATTTGTAATGAAGTTTTTGTTTTTGGATGTACTGTGGTGAAGTGGGATGTTATAAATATTTATAGGGGACTTAGTATACTGACTGAGATCAGCTGTGAAGGTATCTGTATCTAATAGGTGTAGTGTTTTACAGATAACCTTACTTGCTACCACATTTATACCTCAGTCAGAATTATTCTGGAATATTGTGATGACTACGTTGAATGTCTAGGGTTATGAAAATGATGAAGGGTAAGTCACAACAACAACAGACAGATAAACAATTTAATTTATTCCACAACACTTTACTACACTGTGACACTCAAACACATATAACACTCTATAAGACTATCTTAAATGAGTCAAGTGTAAAGTTTAAAAATATATGTATTAATTCCTTTCAATAATAGATATCCTGATTCAACTACACGGTGAACCAGGAATCACAATCAAATGTAATCACAAGTTATTTGTACACATTTTATAGAGATGATCTTTGTATTGACATATTTTATTATTATTATCCTATGTGTGTAAGTTGTGAAGTAGTACTATGAGGTAATACTGGCTTTTTCAAGCTAGGTTGCTGTTTGTCATCATGACTTCAAGTGTTTGATTATCGGGGAAATAGTATTGGGAAAAGTTCACAGTTCCTGTCGTTTGAAACAATTTATTGTCGCTATGTGTTTAATATAATGTCAATTTTAGAAGGGGGGGGGCACATAATGTTGAGCTGCTCTGGCCACAGAA
>JAMPIV010008205.1:0-51312 GCA_024509875.1 Oreohelix idahoensis | reverse complement strand
GGTAGAGGTATGGGAGTTGATGAAGGGGAGTTGAGGTGTGTATGGGAGGGGATGGATGATTGGGGTATTTATAAGAGTATGGGGGGGATAGGGTGAAGGTTTATTAGTAGGTGGTGGGGGGGGTACTAATTGTTTGGGGTTGGGGTGGGTGGAGGAGGGGGGGGATGGGGGAGGGAGGGGGGGGGGTGGGGTGTGGGAGATGTGGGAGGTGGGGGGGGTGGGGAGGGAAGGGGGGGGGGGGGGTATAGGGGTGGGGGAGGGTGTGGGTGTGGTAGGGTTGTGGGTTTGTATTCTTTAGACTTATTGTGAAGCCCAAGTCCTTGCATGCTTGGGTGAAGCGATTTATCAAGCTCTGAAACTTCTGTTGCCTTTAAGTGACGATTGTATCGTCATCAGCGAATAACAAGTCCCTTATAGTGACCCTTCTGATTTTTGTTTTTGCCTTCAGCCTTGCGAGGTTAAACAGTCGGCCATCTGACCTAATGTAAAAGCATATTCTTTCAGTTGCGTCTCTGAATGCTTGTTTGAAGAGCAAGACAAAAGAAGATCCCGTAACGGGTCTGAACCAGGACGCAGCCTTGTTTAATGCCACTGCGTATATTAAAGGGCTGTGATGTGCTTGTCAGCACTAAATGAAGCGTAAGACTTCACTATACTAGGTCTCAGCTGTGTGGTGAACAGTTACGTTCCTCACTACTTTTGCTTTCCCCAAGACAAGAGCAGTGTCAGGTAACCATTTACAGCTGGACAGACTGGAGATTTATGTGCTGTTTTGAACCTGGAAACTTTGCCTTGAGAAGCAAGCACTATTATCACAAATAGTTGTTCTTCTTCCTCTTCCTCGTTCGCCCTGAAAAGGACGGTGGTTGCGTTGTGTCTGTTTACGCCTAAGCTGTGATATCTGCACCTTTCGGTCGACACATCCGACTTCAGCACGGCATTTTTTTAGGGACCGGGTTTGCCTTCCCATTGCGATCCGCACTCGCTCAGCCAGACTGCACTGCTGCAGACTGTTTCCAGGACCACCACGTGGAGGTGGAGTGCGGTCTTGACCAGCTCTGGTTCGCTGGTCCTGATGCAAGCAGTACAGCTATGGGTCGCTGACTGCATTCACTATTGCTGCATCGTGGGGTCCCGAAATAGTTGTTCCAATGTTAAAGTGCAAAGTCATACCAGACTAAGTAAAACTGATAAAATAATAAAAAACTGGCTTGCATGTGTCCAGAAGTTGTGTTGCATTTCCTATAATGGTTACAAAAATTGTAAGTATCTGAATTAAATATAAATATATAAGGATATACTATTAGCCAAACCCATGTACAAATATTTCTGTGTTGCGCTTAGCTTCATCGTCGCTTGCTTAAAGATGATGGCAGAGGTGTGGGGGAGGCTTTGAATGAGCTTGGCGCTGATGGAAAAGGATTAATTGTGAGAGGTGAGCTTTTTATTGTTAGAATTAAATCAGTTACAATATTGGTTAGTTTTGTTCCGATCTGTGGGGGAAATAGAGCAATGAGCCAAATTGTACTGTGAGGTAATGGTTATTTTTACACAGCGTTATACATTTTTTTTTTAGTTTAGTGTTATTAAATTCTTCAGTATCACATCTGATTAAACATATCAAGTACCAGTTTGTTTTCTGGTCTTTTTCTTCACTTCATTTAATTCACTCTTTCTGTCCTGTGAGCCATATAGCATGCTGTTACATTGTACATTATATTACTTTTCTCACAAAAAGTGTGTTTTCTGTATATGAAAAGATAAAAGAAAGGTAATCCCATAGCAGATACTACTGTAGGGGAGTGAAGTGTTGGAGACATCATCTAAACTAGGTCCAGCTTTTTTTTTTGAGGTGGAGTAACCAGTTCTTTTCCTTGCTGCTTTCACCTTCCCTAACTCAAGAGCAGAGTCAAATACTCATTTATAGCTGGGTAGACTGGAGTATGACACTATCAGGTTTTGATCCTGGAACCCAGTAACTTTGCTGTGAGAGGAAAGTGCTCTATACACTTAGCCAACCAGATGCCATATGAAGAAGGCATATAAACACTAAGAAATTTCTGCAGCTATGAGAAATGTTTTCTTCTTCTTCTTTGGTCCTTTCTAATTCTTCTTTGATCCTTAGCGGCCGACCGTCTTTATGTGTAGTTATATGACTGCTAACATGTTTACTGAAAACTGACCTAGACCATACATCATACAGAACAAGGATTAGATTCTTATATTTTAATATTATATATGTTTGTCAGCATGTGATCAGACAGCAGAAGTCAATGTGAAATGTTACTTTTTTTTATTCATTCATCACATTTCAGCTCCCTAAGTAGCAAAGGCCTTCAGCAAAACCATGCCAAATCTTCCTGTCCTGTGCCATCAGCTCCAGGTCTTGCCATGTCTGCCTCATTCCTTTCATGTCTGTCGCCAGTTCTTTTCTCCATGTGTTCTTTAGTCTCCATCTACCTTTCTTACCCTGGGGATTCTAGGAAAAGGACTAACTTGTAATATAGTATATGACAATAAATGAGGAAGCTGCTGTAAAACTGGTAAGGAAACAAATATATAAATTTAAAAAATAAAATGGTATGGAATCAGTTTTACAAGTTAACGGTACCCAGAAAACACAGGACGTTTCGGATTTTACTCTTCGTCAGCCACAGTTGCAAACAGGTGACAAGGACAAGAATTACATGTAGGTACTACAAAATCATACGATGATGAGAAACATACACCAAATGAGCAATACAAGCAGATGAAAATGTAAACAACAACGGTGATGAGCGAAAAAAAGAACAATAATAATGCAAGAAAACTGTAACACCTGAAAGAAATAACGAAACAAGAAAGTCAATAATCAACTAAACGAAAAAAATAATGAACAAAACTACTAAAACAAGTACAAAGTCACTTAGCTAGATCCTTGGAATAAAACACTTAGGATGGCTGTAAAAAAGCGTCTAAGGAAGTGACGTATAAAGTAGCAACCATTAATGACACAAAAGGATATCAAACGGAACAAAACATAAAAAGATAGATCGGAAAAACAATAACGGAAGAAATACAGAAGTATGAAAAAGAGAGAAAAGCCACCAGAATCTATGCTAAATGATGCAGAACTTAATGTTCTGGGAGAATTTGAAAAATGAGATGATTCTCCAAGGAAAAGCGAGTTTGGTCATCACCAACGCAAGAAAGGAGTGCAGTAACATTTATATCAGAATTACCTGAATGGTCAGGCCTATTAAAATGAAGAGCCACCGGTGTAGGTTTGCCATGATAAATGTCATTTAAGTGCTCACGAAGGTGAAGACAGGAGTACGACAGGGATGCCCCTTATCAACCACTCTATTTTTAACAGTCATAGACTGGGTGATGCGCCAGACAACAGAGGGCAGTCCAAGAGGAATAAGATGGACTACATTTTCAACATTGGAAGATCTGGAATATGCAGATGACATTGCACTGCTGGCACATACACATCAACACATCCAGGAAAAAACGGATAGACTTAATAAATTTAGCCAGCAGGTGGGCTTGAACATCAATTTAAAGAAGTCTGAGGTCATGACGCTCAATGTGAGCAACCCTGAGCCCATATCAGTAAGGAATCAGCAACTGGTACAGACAGATACCTTCACATACCTAGGAAGCATAGTAACACCAGACGGTGGGGCAGGCAAAGACATCAACATCAGAATGAATAAGGCAAGAACAGCCTTCTTTAGCCTAAATAACATCTGGAAGTCCTCCCAATACAGCACAAGCACAAAATTAAGATTATACCAGAGTTGCGTGCTTTCTGTGCTTCTCTATGGTGCGGAATGCTGGAGAGTCACAGAGAAGGAAATGTCAAAATTGTCCTCTTTTCACACAACATGCCTAAGAAAAATTCACCTAATCTTTTGGCCGAATACCATCACCAACCAAGATCTGCTTACTCGTAGCAAGCAAGAGGACATGCATACCATCATAGCTGGCAGACGCTGGAGCTGGGTTGGTCATGTCCTCAGAAGAGACCCCGATGCCATCACAAGAACAGCTATGCTTTGGACCCCTGAAGGAAAGCGAAAGAGAGGCCGACCAAAAACAACTTGGCAGAGGACTGTGGAGGCTGAGATGCAAAGAATGAACCAGAGTTGGGGCACTGTACGAAGGATGGCCACCGACCGTGCAAAGTGGAATCAATTTGTTGTTGCCCTACAAGACGCCACTAGGCGTGATGGCCACTGACTGCTTTGACGGTCGGTGGTTAAGGATCGAAGAAGAAGAAGAAGTGCTCACGAAACCTGTCTGCCAAAAGTCTGCCAGTTTTGCCAATATAGGTAATGCCACACCTCTTGCAGATGTAACTTGTAAAGTTATCAGCAGTTTTTCATGTTTCAGAACCATACAGTAGGACTAAGTTTACTTGTTTATTAGGACTTGGTGTAAAATTTAAATTTCCAGTTTGTAAGTTTTTTGTTTCTCCATAGAGCACTGTATTGAAAAATACACATTGTTTTGGAGTTTAACAAAATCATGCTAATATTTTCTCCTCAGGAACTCACTACTTGATCTTGGACACACCATCAAATGCTGCAAGAGTATATCGTACAGTTGCCCAAGAAGTGCTGCTCACACCTCAACTCACCTTTTCTAACACAAACACTGACCCTGCCCAGTATGCCAAAAACTTTAACACCATTGTAAGTAAATAAGTTACACATAAATGCTGTCAGAAAGGTGTTTGGTGCAGCTAGTGGTCTTGGAAATATTCACACAATATTACAGTTTTGATTTACTGTATTTGGACTGATTGAAGGGAGTAGAAGATACTATATTTAGATATTGGAAATCAGATTTTATAACCTTAAATTTACTATATTATACATACTAATTATAACCCATCAAGGGTTGAACTAGATCCTTTGTCTTAAAAAAAAAAAACTAGGTAATAAGTTCTGTTTTCTAAAGCTGTTTTATGGATCATGTCATTCTTCACCTTGGTCTAACAATGGTCTTCATTAACATCCCGGAACAAGGCATGTGAAGACATATAAGCGCTCTTAACAAATACATATGCATGCTGTTCAAACTTTCTTAGCCATACCAGTAACATCTGGTAAAGTATGGCAGGCACACACTTCTGCAATGTCACTATCTTGTCATACCTTTAATTTTGCATTCATTGACCAGGAATCTTATTGTATCCTCGCTCATGTCCTCTTCAACAGGAATGCCCCATGTTAAAGTTACATAAAGATACAATTTTAATGCTGGACATAAATGTTTGCACACTTATAAAACATGTGAGGTAATGCAATCACAATAGTATAGTGGTCTTTAAATTGAATCCTTTGACACAAAAAAAAAAAGCTTTGTGCATAAAAGTTTCAGTGGGTACAAAAGTCATGAAGAATCTTTGTTCATGGTTATGGGGAAAATGAAAACAGCCTTCAAGTGCTTCTAAGAGCTGTGGTAGCGCAATGGTTAGTGCACTGGCTTCCTAGCTCAGTGATCCATGGTTCGATCACCGGTTGAGGTGGGATGTTAGACCTCAAATCACTCTGGGGTCAACCCAGCCTCATGAATTAGGTACCAGAGCAACTCTGGGAAGGTTAAGGCGGCCGACGTTATGCTGACCACATCACCCCTAGTGTGCCGATGATCAAGAAAATATGGGCCTAGCACCATATTCCCAATATGCCTCAATGGGTGTGTAACGGGATCCTTTACCTTTACTTCAAGTGCATATGCTGCAAAATTCTATTCAGAAGTGTCTTATAAACATAGTGTGTGGACTGGTATTCATTTTTGATCTTATGAAAAGTCCCAGCAACTCCGCCTATGCCGGTCCCAAGCCCGGATGAAAAAGGAGGAGGGCGGCCTGCATGGAGGCCGTAAGGAGGCAGCCCCTCCACCATGCAAAGGCACAACAGGCCAATCACCTGTTTGCTTTAAACCACGATTACAAGTAACACAAGAGAGAAAACCGGACTGATTCTAAAGGCGACGAACTGGAACAGACTACGGACTACGACTTATGGAACATGGAACACAAGAAGTATAAATGGGAAGGAAGAGGAGCTGGTGGAGGAGATTAGGAAAGCAAAACTAGAAATCCTGGCTATAACGGAAACACAGAAAAAAGGACAAGGAGTCATGGATCTCAATGGCAACACGCTGCTCTACAGTGGTGTACCCATATCCGAAAGAGCTAAAGGGGGTGTGGGTTGCATTGTGGCCCAAAATCAAAAAGATAGTATCAAGGGGTGGAACTTTGTCTCAGAGCGCATTATGGTTGTGAAACTAAAAGAAGGAGAAACCATAGTCAACCTGGTCATAGTGTATGGGCCAAATGAGGATGAGAGAGCAGAGGTCAAGGATGAATTCTTCGAGCTGCTTCAAAGGACAGTGGATGACTGCCTAGATGAAGTTATCATGCTCGGAGATTTTAATGCCAGAGTTGGAAATGACCATGCTAGATGGGGTGGAGTTATCGGAAGATATGGAGAAGATACTCTCAATGACAATGGAAAGCGACTCCTTAGATTCTGCAGTGAGCAGAATCTGATCATTACAAACACAAAGTTCCCCCATAAGTGCATACATGCATACACTAGATGTGAACCAACCAAGAATGAGAAGTCAGTGATCGACTATGCCATTGTTCGGAGAAGCTCATTCAAATATGTCCGAGATGCAAGAGTCTGGAGGGGGCCAGAGATTGGAAGTGATCACTACCTGCTAACAATCAAACGAACAACTGAAAGAGTTGCTCAGCCTAGGAACTGCTCAACATCACGCAAGAAACCAAGTAAACGAGCAGGAGAAATGAGCATTAGGACCTACAAGCTGAGAGAGCCAGAAATTAAGACCAGATATCAGGGGCTTATTGCTGCAGCGGTGAGCAACACAGAAGAACAACCTGATGACTTGGAAACCCTCTGGATTAAATTCAAGTATACATGATGAGAGAGAGAGGAAGGGCAGAATGTCAGACGGGCCTGCGTGCCCAATTCTTAACCCTTTGAAAATAAAGTTCGTTCGTTCGTTCAAGGATATCATAAAGACAGCTGCTGCAGAAGCATGTGGTGAAGTCCGACTTGGGAACCAGAGAAAGAGGACACCTTGGTGGACAGAGGAAGTCAAAGAGAAAATAAGAGAGAAGAAAATGGCATGGAAACAATACTTAGGAGCTAACAACACAACAGGACAAATGGAAAAATATAGAGAATATGTGACACTCAGAACAGAAGTAAAGAACAAAGTGCTAGCAGCAAAACAGAAGTCCTGGGAAGAATTTGGAGAAAAGCTAGAAAAAGATGCACAAGAAAACCAGAAATTGTTCTATAAGACCCTAAAGAACATGAGGAAGGAAAAACAATGCCCTCTCAAATTTATAAAGGACAAGCAAGGCAAATTGCTTACTGCCCCGAAGGAAGTAATGGAAAGATGGAAAGAATATTTCTCAGAACTCCTTGATGGTGAGCAAGGTCAAACATCAGAAATGATAACCACTAGCACAGAAGAGGAAACAAATGGTGATGAAGATGACATAAAGATGGAAGAACTGAAGGCAGCACTGGAGAAAATCAAGATGGGCAAAGCAGCAGGGCATGATGGTATAACACCAGAAATGGTTAAGTACATGGGAGCATCAGGCGACCTGTTACTCTTAAGGGTCCTACAGGCAGCATGGTGCAACAAGACCATACCAAAGGATTGGGAGATCGCCATCATAACACCAATTTTCAAAAAGGGTGACAATCGACAGTGTGGAAACCATAGAGGCATATCTCTTCTCAGTGTCCCTGGAAAAATCTACTCTAGAATCCTAGAGCAGAGACTCTGACACCTAGCTGAGCCACAGTTGGATGAGGTCCAGTGTGGATTCCGAGCAAACCGAAGTACTCAAGACCTAATCTTCACACTCAGACAGCTGAGTGAAAAGGCCCTTGAATATAAGAGTGAGATCCATCTTTGTTTCATAGATCTGGAAAAGGCGTTTGACAGGGTCCCTTGGAGCAAACTTTGGGACTGTTTGGCAAGGAAGAATATTCCAGCACCTCTGATTCATGCTATACAGAGCTTCTACAAGTCTTGCAGAAATTATGTGAGGACAGCAAACCATAAGTCAGAAGAGTTCAGGACCACCACTGGTGTAAGACAAGGTGATATCCTATCACCTTACCTCTTCATACTCCTTATGGACGATGTCATCAAGGCATGTAAGGAGAGAACAAGAAAGTATTCAGTGGGGTACTGGAAGATGAGACAGGTCTATATTTCAGAGCTGGCATTTGCTGATGATGTTGCCCTGATTGCTAAATCAGAGGCACATCTCCAATCCAACCTGCAAGTCTGGAAGGAAGAGCTGGAGAAGAGAGGGATGGTCATAAGCAGCTCTAAAACAAAATCCATGGTGATATCACGAGAAGAAAGAAGACATCAGATTAAGCTGGGAGAACAGGTCCTGGAGCAGGTCGACCACTTTAAATACCTCGGAGCTATTATAGACCGAAAGGGAGGCATCAAAGAAGAGTTGGCCACTCGAAAAGCAGCAGCTGGGAGACTTTTTCAGGCCATAAATCGAAGATTCCTCAGCAAGAGAGAGGTTGGTAAGAAAACGAAGATGGCTGTATACCACTCCACCTATGTCCCAGTCTTGACATATGGATGCGAGTCATGGGCAATGACTACAACCCATAAAAGCCAGATCCAAACCTCAGAAATGAGGTATCTGAGGAAGGTGGTTGAAGTAACAAGAAGAGACATGGTACGCAACCAGACGATACGTCAAGGCCTAAAATGCCACCCCCTACAGACCCAAGTAGAACAGTCCCAACTAAGATGGTTTGGCCATGTCTGCAGAATGGGAGAAGATCGGCTACCACGACAAGCATGGGAAACAAAGAGCCAAGGATCCAGACCCCGAGGATGACCCAGAGTACGCTGGGAGGACAACATTAGACAATCTTTGAAGGGCCGAGGACTAGAATGGAACCAGGCCAGGAGGAACACAGCCGATAGAATAGTCTGGCGCTCTCTCTTCCAAACCTCTACACCTTACGGTAGAAGGGGAAGGACTAAGTAAGTAAGTAAGTAAAAGTCCCAGCTGTGACAATGACAAAATTGTTTTGTACATTAATCCATCAACCCTTGAATAAAATATTTTCCAAGTTTTATGATCTTTTACCCTGTGGGTTCTAATGAAGATCATGTCTAGTTGTTTAACACATTAACTACCGCAAGCCGCTGTCAGCGGCTCACAAAATAATCACATTTGGACCGCAAGCCGCTCAGAGCGCCAATCTAATTTTAGTAATAAAACGAATGAAAAATGTACTGAAATACTCTCTGATCTGGTTCGAGATTTTAAGTTGCCACCGGAAAACAAATTCCCAAAGCAGGGTTGTTGTAGAACACTGGAAAATTGATATTATGTTCATATTTTTCAGCGTTTTGGGTTAGTTACCAAATCGTGTAAAACTGTTTACCGTGGCAACTAGTGATAGGACTACAAAAAATGCGTGTACATCTCGTCTAATGGCTGAGTTGGATAGAAACGTGTTTCAACAATTCACTGATAGATCTAGCGACGAGGACAAGAGTGAAAACGGTGTGCACATTGATTGAAAATGTGATTTTGATAGAGATGGGGCGCAAGCAGTTATAATTGTGAAAATATTGCAATTCCTCGGCCATCGGAGGGCGGTTAAATAGCAACAACCTGTATTAGAGTTACAAACGGTGTTTATTGTAATAGTACATTCATTTATCTTTAAAATGACGTGTAATTCATAAAAATCTGTAAACAATTACGAAAACTACGGCTTACTTTGTGCAAACACCTACAGGATGAAAATGGGAAAAAAATTTAATTCGGCCACAGTGTGTTTTTCAATTCGGTAGTTAATGTGTTAACTAGGTTGTTTCATGAGAACATGTGCTATTAATCTTTTTCTGTTTTTAATCTGCAGTTCTGTTGGTTGTTGTCTTGTTCTGATCTGCAAGGCTTGTATTAAAGTTTAAATGCAGTTTCTTAATAGTGTGCCACGTGTGTGAACCTTAGAGTTATACAGATTTTGTGTTGAATAAACTGATCTTATTTTCAGGGGGGAAAACGTCACAGTTGAGTCATTTGTAATTTCCTTCTTTTCATTTTACAACATATCTCATTTCTTTCATATCATCAAATAATGACACAGCAATACTTTTCTTGTTTTACCAGTATACCGGCCTGCGTAATGCCCTGCCTCCAAATGTCCACTTGTTGACCCTGGACCAGTTCCGTCACAATGGACCTGTTCCATCTCCTGGTGGGACAGTTCCATACCTGATCAGACTTGAACACTTCTATGAAGCCGGAGAAGATCCTAATCTTTCACAACGAGTTACCTTTGATATTCAGGTAGTGTTTATATATCTCTGTGTGTGTGTGTGTGCACTTGTATGTGTGCTCAAGGCCAGATTATCCATTAGGCTAAGTAGGCTGAAGCCTAGGGGCCCGGAGCTCTTGGGGGCTCGTGAATAAGTTTTAAAAAATTTTAAAATACATAGATTTATGTAGACAAAAAAATGTTTGCACTTTGCTATCATATTCATATTACTCTAAAAAGCCAGTAAAAACAAAAATAACTTAAAAGACATAATGCACCCCAGAAAAAATCATAACGGCGCATGAACTACTTGCTATTCCATCACAGTGATGAGGGGTTTGAAAAATAATATTAAAATTATTGCCTGTTAGTTGAAAGGGGGGGGTCACCAATTTCTTGCCTTAATCAGGCCCTGTGTGTGCCTGCATGTTTGGTGTTTTTTTTTATTGTTGTTTTTTCACTTATCTTTCTAGAATCAGAAATGATTATTGTCACTGCAGTTTAATTATTTATATATTATCATTTTATTACATCTCTTCATTTTATTTGTACAGTATCATTTTATTACATCTCTTCATTTTATTTGTACAGTATCATTTTATTACATCTCTTCATTTTATTTATACAGTATCATTTTATTACATCTCTTCATTTTATTTATACAGTATCATTTTATTACATCTCTTCATTTTATTTATACAGTATCATTTTATTACATCTCTTCATTTTATTTATACAGTATCATTTTATTACATCTCTTCATTTTATTTATACAGTATCATTTTATTACATCTCTTCATTTTATTTATACAGTATCATTTTATTACATCTCTTCATTTTATTTATACAGTATCATTTTATTACATCTCATCATTTTATTTATACAGTATCATTTTATTACATTTCTTCATTTTATTTATACAGTATCATTTTATTACATCTCTTCATTTTATTTATACAGTATCATTTTATTACATCTCATCATTTTATTTATACAGTATCATTTTATTACATCTCTTCATTTTATTTATACAGTATCATTTTATTACATCTCTTCATTTTATTTATACAGTATCATTTTATTACATCTCTTCATTTTATTTATACAGTATCATTTTATTACATCTCATCATTGATTCTTGTATGTAGCTAAGTAATTCTTCATTCTTGTCCTTGAACAGGCCTTTTGCTTGTTTATATATTTCCCTGTAAGCTTCTCTGGGCTGTTGTTCAGGGGTCCCTCATATTTCCTTTTGGCTGCAGCTACTCTTCCTTTCTTTCCAACTTTTCAGTATATTTCCATGTCTCTTCTTGGGCTTCTTCTTACTTCTTTGTTTACTTCTTGTTGGGGTCACTTCATGGTATGAAATTAAATGCGGTGTTTATTATTGTCGAGGTTTTTTTTTTACACGATGTCGTTATCTCAACTAAATGCATGAACAATAGAAAAGTGCGTTGTGGCGTTGCTGAGAGAGAAAAAAAAAAGGAAACTAAGGATGATGAAAAAGCAGAGGGGATTGCAACTCTGTTAACGTTCAGCTGTGCATAACAGTGTGGCTTTTGTGCCACTGGGAAATTGTGGAGCTGCTACTTATATTTCTGCTTAGGCAAGTATGTTTAAAAAATATATATAAAGTGTTCATGGGCTGTTGGAATTGCCCCAGTTATAATAAGTGACAGGAGCCACGGTAGTGCAGTGGTTAGTGCACTGGCTTCCTAGCTTGGTGGTCCATGGTTCAATCCCCAGTTCAGGTGGCATTTTTTTAGACTGCAAACGGCTCCGGGGTCAACCCAGCCTCATGAATTGGGTACCAGAGCAACTCTGGGAAGGTTAAGGTGGCCAGCGTGATGGTCACCACATCACCCCTAGTGTGCTGGTGGTCAAGAAAATATGGGGCCTAACACCATATTCCCAATATGCCTCAATGGGCGTGTAATGGGATCCTTTACCCTTACCTTTTATAATAAGCGACTTGCTCGGGATGATTAATTCCCCGATAGATGAAATAATAGATGTATAAACTAAAAGTGTTCCATAGTCCCAGAACTGTTGATTCAGAAGTGTAATAATTGTCGCATTAAATGGAACTGAATGGAGGAAACATGCAATGAGTGACTACTATTCAATGATCAGAATTATAAAGAGTATAAGTCTATAAGTATTTATTGTTTTTACGAGTATGGAATAAATTTCAAGTCATCAATGAAGTGCTACTTCAATAATTCAAGTTATTTACACGTTCCTATTGAACTTTAATCAAGATTCTATACGAAACTTACATACGTTAGCACTACAAATTTTATAAATGACCAGATACAACAAAGATCGGGGGTTGAACTTTATAAAAACTGATCTCAACAAATCATACCTAGACAATGTATACAACTCAGGGATCTAATCTCCCTTAACACTTCTCTCTATAGTTCTTGAGCAGATAACACTGCACTATGCGCACACTCACATCAAAACATCCAAGAAAAAATTGATAAGACTGAATAAACATAACCAACAGGTGGGACTAAGTAGTAATCTCAAGAAGACAGAAGTCATGACACTAAATGTAAGAAATCCTGCACCTATAAAAATAAGGGACCAAGAGCTAGAAAATACAAACACATTTACATACTTAGGACATATAGTAACACCAAATGAGAACAAAAACAGACATCAGTAGCCAAATGAATAAAGCCAGAATGGCCTTCACCAACCTAAACAACATCTGGAAATCCTCCCAGTACAGTACAAACACTAATTAAAAATAAATGAGAGCTGCGTAATTTCTGTATAGTACAGAATGCTGGAGAGTAACAGAAACAGAAATGTCCAAATTATACTTTTTCCATACAACCTGCCTAATGAAAATTCTTTGAATTTTCTGGCCGAACACCATCACCAACCAAGAACTGCTAACTCGGAGCCACCAAGAAGACATGCACACCATCAAATCGGCTTAACACTGGAATTGGGTTGGCCACATCCTCAGAAGAGACCCTGACACCATCACCAGAACTGCCATGCTATGGACTCTGGAAGGAAAATGAAAGCAAGGATGGCCAAAAGCCACCTCGTGGAGAACTGTGGAGGCAGAGATGCTAAGCATGAACCAGAGCTGGGACACCACATGAAGGATGGCTGTTGATCGAGCAAAATGGAGACATTTTGTTGCTGCCCTACAAGACACCACCAGGCATGATGGCCATTGTTTGCTTTGTCGGTCAGCCACCAAGGACCAAAGAAGAAGAAGATAGTTCATGAGCCTTAGCTGAAACATCTGGTTTTGCTTCTGTTTCGACCTTGTATTTTCTTCCCGGTATCTCACTGATTCCTTTAAGGCGATCTTTGTCCTCTCAAGGCTGTGTGTGGTCCCGGTTGCCGGGTCCTCCCAGCGCAGTAGAGGCAGTGAATAAGAACTGTGCCTATGCCAGATTGCCCTTTTTCGAGGACCTTCGGTCCCGAATGGATTTTGGCTGGACGGGCATCTGGGAGGCATGGCGAAATGGTTTTATAGCGACGAGGGTAGAGTACACATGAGGGCAAGTTCGGGGCACAGCGGATTGATCTACCGCTTGCTTGTCACATTGATCACAGAAACAACAATTAAAAGTCTGTTGTACCAATATACGCCTTTAGGTGTGACGGAACAACGGACGATTTCTTGTTGCCCTATGACGCCGCAAGGTGTTATGGCCGTAGACTGCTTAGTCGGTCGATGGTCAAAGGAATAATAATAATAATAATAATCTCACTGATGGTTGCTGTTGCTATACTTACTTTGTGCTGCCATTCTCTTTTTCTCAGTCTTCATATGTCTCTTTCCATAAATTATTGGTTGTTAGTGATCTTCTATTTTTGCTAAGTGTTCTAGTTGTTGAAGCACTTGGTACTTATTGCTTAAGGTAACTGCAAGTTTATCTCTTTGTTTTTTTATTTATGATCTAAGCTTTTTTTAGCTAAGCATTTTGGCATATCTGCAGAGTTTCTTCATTATTTTGGCTATTAGTAGAAGGTGATCTGATGGCATATCTGCTTATCCTTTACATACTTTTATGTCATGTAAGTGATGATCTAATCTTCTTGTTTATGCATATATGATAATCTGATTTTATGTTCAGTGCTCTGGTGATATCCATGTTGCTTTATATATTTTATATGCAGTTAACTCACAGATTAAAATGCATCAGAAGATGGAGGTGTTCCTCTGTGCTAGTACACACACACACGCACGCACGCACGCACACACCACACACACACACAGAGAGAGAGAGAGAGAGAGAGTAGGAAAATTCTAAAGTAACTTCAGAGCAGAGGCAGAGGAGTTAAAAAGCTGCAACCGAGGTTCTAATGGCAGAGGAAAACAGAGAGACAAATTGCATCCTCTCATATGTTATCACTGCCAGTCTGACTGCATTCACTATTGCTGCATCTTTGGGTCCCAAAGCTTGACTGTTTGCTTCAGGACCAGCGAACCAGAGCTGGTCAAGACCGTACTCCACCTCCACGTGGTGGTCCTGGAAACAGTCTGCAGCAGTGCAGTCTGGCTGAGCGAGTACAGATCGAAATGGGAAGGCAAACCCGGTCCCTAAAAAATGCCGTGCTGAAGTCGGATGTGTCGACCGAAAGGTGCAGATATCACAGCTATGGCGTAAACAGACACAACGCAACCACCGCCCTTTTCAGGGCGAACGAGGAAGAAGAAGAACCGCCAGTCTTACACCTAATGCCAAACTTCAGCAATCTTAGCCTTGATGATTCATCGATTGCAGTGTCATTCTCTAATAGGTGATCATTTGTTGGCCCATTACACTGAATGATTCTTTTAATTTCACAGTTTTGAATGTTGCAGTTATTATTCTGGATCCCATTGTTTCACATTATGTAAGCATCTTTTGCATTTCTGTTGACAGCATTAGACCCACCTTTACAGTGTCCTGAGGACAGTACCATTTCTCCTGTTTTTAGTGTCCAGAATGTCATTTTTCTTCTGCCATTTGTGCAGCTGTCCCCATGTTCATTTAGTGTTTGAACATTCCCAGTGACCAATCTGGAGATTATCCTAGAAAACAAAAGGTGAATCTGGATCCCCGACTCCTCTAGGCTATTTCTGGCTGTGAAATAAAACTCTAGACAACCTTCTTCTGTCTTGGATGACTGTGTTGAATTATCTTAATGTTTTGTGTGGATGACTTATTCATGTTGGTGTTGACAATTGTTTAATCTTTGAGTTTGTGCAGTGTGGGGTAGTCAGCCTCAAGCCTAATCCTTGTTAGTCAGCATTAACAACATGCCTGGTAAGGTTAAGTGTCACAGTCCTTTGTCCTCTTTCAGGCCCCAGTAATGCATTGGTGATTGTGGCATTTGACATATAAACTCTTTTTTTTTTTCACAAGTGTATCAAGACTAATTTTGCAATGTCATTGTTGGTTTCAGAATATCTTCACACCATTTAGTGTGACAGATGTCCATGAGTTGTCCCTTGGTGCTAACATACCAATTGAAGAAGTCCACAGGCTGTCATGGAAAACTCAAGGGAGCAGCTCAGGTGAGTGATTTCAGTTTTTATGTTATTCAGAAATGAAACGAACCACCAAGACAAGCAGTGCTGTAGACTACACAGGGACATAGTGGGAAAGTAAACCCAGGGGTTCAATAGCTACTGACTTTAGAGGCAGAACCCCACAATGAAATAAAGATAAGATGATGATATTTCCAGATCCAAGGTGTGGGGTGGGTGGGAGAATTTTTGTTGTGTACCATTGAACTTGACAAGGGCCGAAGATAATTATCATTCGACATCACTGGTACAAATGTAATGAGGATCATTATTAGGAATGTTTTCAGCATTACAGTTTTGGATGTAATTGAGATCATTATTATTTGGAATACATTCAGCATCACAGTTTTGGATGTAATCAAGATAGTTATTTAATATATTCAACAATTTTTATTAACAGTATATTCAACATCACAGTTTTGGATGTAATCAAGATCATTATTAGAATATAATCAACATCAGTGTTGTGAATTTAATCATTAAGAGTGCATAAATACGCTGCCAGGACTGAGTACTTAGCCGAGTAATAGTTTACACTGTAGATTAAGTAGATGTGCCAGTTACCTGGTACCTGACCGAGTACAAAAAGATCCCTGCTCATGCAGCCCTAGTAATCAGGATGATTATGAGGAACATGTTCAGATACCTCAGTATCACTAAGATCACTTTAACAAATGTTAAAATCATACTGCTATATATCATCCTAAATGATCATCATCACCGTCTCCAGAATCAAAGCAGCAGAACTTGATTATTTTTCAATATTTCTCATTCTGTTCACAGCTTCCTCACCAGTCAAATCCAAGAGGGCATTAGCAGGCACCATCATCACACTTGATCCCATGCAGATAGTCACTCTTCAGGCCAACATCAATCAGTCGTGAAGTTTGATATTACCATGACAACCTCAATAGCAACAATGAATGCTGCTTTTGCTTGTTTCCAAAAATGATTCTTGTTTATGTGCTGTTTGAGACTTTCAGATGGGTTAAATGGACAAATATTTCTCAGGATACAACTGATTTTGTAATATTACCAGATATTTAAGTGTAGCTTTTCTGTGCCTGGTTTTTAGAAAAGAAATTTGGACCACATCTCTCAGAAATCTTCTGTAGCTAGCCATTAATTACTTTGTTCCTTGGAAAAAATTATGCAGTTTATAAGTAATACATTTTCTTTTTTCATCTAAGAGAAAACAGATTTTTTGGAAGACTACATTGTATCTACCAAACTGTCACACTCTCTTCAAGTCATTAGTTAATTGGATTAATTTTGTAACATTACCAGCCATTTCAGTGCTGCGTTTCTGTACCGGATTTCTAAAAGAGAAATTTGGACCACTTGTCTCAGAAATTTGATGTAGTTATCCATTTGCTTCATGAAAAAAATAAATTATACAGTTTATAAGTTGTGAATTATTTTCACCTACCAGACGGACTATTTGGAAGGCTACATTGTATCTGCCAAACTTTCACATTCTCTTCAAGTTATTAATTAATTTAATTAGGGCATATGTCAAAATTATGTGCACTTATATATTTACTGGGCCAAAGGAAAAGCTACATATATTTACTGGGCCAAAGGAAAAGCTACACTCTTAAAGCCATCTGTTTCATAAACTGGCTGTAACATTTTTACAGGAGTCTTGCATTTAATAAAAATCAAATGAAATAGACTTTTTTTTTTTTGGCTGCGATATGAATAAGAAATGAGTAAGATGCAAGACAACCTTTTAATATCACCTACTTTATATGGTTCCATACTTTTTACAGTTATATGTTTATTAAAGTAGAGAAAAGACAAATCCTTTGCAATTTTAGAATGCTTAAAATCTGTTGAATTTTTAAACCAACGCTAGTAATTCCGTTTATGACACCTTTTTTCTTTTAGATTGTGATTATTAATGGTAATATTTCGTATTGCTCACAATGAGAGAAATGTTGAAGTGAATCAGTAAGTGCAGTTTATCTCTTGTCTTTCAGGGCAGAATCTGTGTGGAATTGTGTGATTTGAATGTACACTGTGCTTTAGGCAAGCCATCATTTCAATGAATATTATAATATTTATGAAAGTTTGTAGTATCATAGTTGCTTATACACATAGATTATCAGCACAAAAGACGAAATATGCAATGATACGTACAAAAGACAAATTATAAGCATGTTGCAAAGATTAGAACCAGCACAATTGCCCTCGCAACACTGCGTGCCAGTAGTGATACACATCATCCATGCAGCTGTTGTACTTGTGATCAGTGGTGAGGTGATGTTGCCTGCTAAAGTTTACTGGTTCAGATGCATAAGATTTTTATACAGCTGTCTTCCTGTCCAGTGATGTTTGTTTACGTTGTGAGTACAGACAGTATGTCTGTGTAAGCAATTCTGTTGTTTGTAATTCATTTAAGGCTTTTGCAGCCCAATTTTGTGCAGTTTTTGCTTTCTAGCCACAGAGTAGTTTGTCATGTTTTAATGCATTTTTTTTGTTTTATCATCCATGCCAAAAGTATTGTATTCGGTTTCAAAATTATCAGAGTGATAGGAAACCGTTTGCACTCTGTTCTGAGGGTACAGTTACTTCATGTATTTTCATTATGTTCATGTAATATTTTTTCTTCACATATGCATGTGTTTGAGCTGAAATTTTTTTTTTTTTTTTTTTGCATTTCATCATACTCCTGTATGCCTCAAGCTCTTTCATGTCAGAGTCCATTATTGGCAGTGACACTGAATTTCAGACGACGAGTTACAAGTAAAAAATTGTATTTATCATTGGTTTATTTTAGTGCTGGGATTGATTGAAGAATTCTTAATCGATTAATCTATTGATGAATAGCCATAAGAAACATGTTCAGACTAACATTACGTTAAATGGGCAAACGTTAGAAGAAGTGAACACCTTTAAATATCTGGGATCCACTATATGTAGTGGTGGAAGATCAAGTAAAGAAATAAAGACAAGACTTGAGATGGCCTCAGCTGCCATGACAAGGCTGAATGTGATCTGGAAAAGTAACATCAGTTTTCCTGTGAAGATCAAATTATACAAATCACTTGTATTATCTATTCTCTTGTATGGGTGTGAGGGCTGGACACTCACTGCATACACGGAGCGAAGGATTCAGGCTTTCAAGTATAAATGTTATAGAAGAATTTTGCGCATTTGCTATAAAGAGCACAAAACAAATGTCTATGTTAGAGAGAAAATAAACACGTATGCAGGCCACCAAGAACCACTTTTGTCAGTAGTGAAATGTCAAAAGCTTGTCTGGTTTGGGCATGTAACTGGTCATGACTCCCTTTCGAAAACGATCCTCCAGGGAGCAGTCGAAGGTAAACAGATAAGAGGAAGGCAAAGAAAATCCTGGGCTGATAACATCAAAGAATGGGTAGGGCACGGTTTTTCCACACATGTACGCATTGCTGAGGATAGAGAGCAGTGGAGGACCCTGTCTGTTGATGCTTCCACCATGGCACCCCTACGACCCATGACGGGTTCAGATGAGGATGAATCGATTAATCAAATTTCTTTAATTGAAGATTAATTTATCAGTTTCAAAAGAAAAACAAGCTCGGGCGTTGGCGTAGCTGGTGTCCTTTTTAGGGCTTTAAGCTAGCAGATAGATAATGTTAGTCCTTTTCAGGACTTAGTATCTATCAACGCTGATCGGGTTAGCAGTCAACAGAGTTGACTTTTTTTGGGATGGTAAATGCGCTCTGATATAACCAAATAGGTTGAAAGGAACACGCCTCACCAGAAGAAGGCAAAAACCGAACAACAAAAAATCAGTTTTGAACAGTTATAAAACATCATAAATAAGATTAATTAATTTATTTGGTTAAATGACTAAGGACTTTATTTATTTGACCTGTTATAAGGCAACATCATACTGACAAGTTACAACCAAACATAGTTTTTTAATTATTTGTTAGAATAACATGACAGAACCTATATTATTAGATCTTCAATTGTGGTTTGAAGGTCACCAACAATAGTGTGTATGGTCAGACTACAGACTGTTTTAAGGTCACCAACAATAGTGTGTATGGTCAGACTACAGACTGTTTTAAGGACCATTGCACACGGACAACTCCATCAGTGCTCCTATCTCCTCCCTTAGATCACGTTCTTTGAATGTCATCAGGTAATCTTATATTTACTTAATGATTGTAATTTTGTATGTTTCATTTGAACAAATCAGCTGTTTTTGAATTACTAATCATTATTCTATTAAAGCACACTTTGTCATCTTCTTTATTTGAAGTTGTTCTTCTTTATTGTTATGTTCAGATATACTAATATACACTCCATATAGTCCTTGAGGGTCTCTGAGAAGAGAATGAAAGAAAATGTCCACTGCACACTTAGGCCTGTCATATAAGGTGACTAGTGTGAGGTTGCCGTAAAAAATAAAGCTACAGAAACCTATTAATGCAATGATGAACGCTTCCTGCAAGAGGACCAGCTGTATTGATGGCACCATGCTCCACAGGGGGTGGAAAGGGAAATGATTATTGTAAACTCAAATGTTTCTCACAACTTGTATCCCTTAATTTGGATGCCCTTAAATCACTGTTGTTATCTCCCTGGAACTAACATTGTTCCTCATGGCTTTGCCAACTGCGCCATTTAATCTTATTAACTTAACGCTCTTGACTTTAATTTATATGTCTTTACGTGCCGAATTACTTTCAACTAGCCATTAAATGATATGTTTTGCCATACCAACTATTAAAGTAGTGCAAATCACTGGAAGATGGCAGTAGATCTACCTGAGCAAGGGGCATACCATGAAAGAATTAGAAAGTCTCCAAGATGACCAGATAATTTTCTCCGCTCTTCATCATTGCTCAGGATGTTATTGATTGAGCTGATAATGCTATTTGAGTCCAGATTAGATGAGCAGCGTGCATTATTAATTAGGCCAGATATAACAATTTATGTCATGGAGTTGAAACATGAGGGGCTATGAGCCAAAATTCATAGCTATAGGGGCAGGAGTCTAGTGACTGCCTCGATGGATGATATACTGATACAGTTGGGTCTGAAAGGACAGTCAAGAGCAAGGACAATTAAAAGGCTTCACAAAACTGTGGGAAAAGATGTCGTGTTGGCTGTGGAATAACCACAATGGGCTATGGTGTTACAGGACAGTAATTTATATACAGGGTGATTGATAAGTCACTCCCTAATTTTAAGTTTTTATTTGATAAGTCACTGCCTATTTTTAAATTTGTATTTCTTCACACCTATTTAGGGCTGGGCTTGATTTTAAAAATCTTAATCGATTATTCAAATTTCTTTAATCAAAGATTAATTGATCAGTTTCAAACAATTTGAACAGTTATAAAAAATCATAAATAACATTTTATATGATAAAAGGTAAAGATAGTCCCATAGCAGATACTGCAATAGGGGCGTGAAGTGTTAGAGACTTCCCCATACTAGGTCCAGCATTGAGAGGTGGAGTGACCAGTTCCTTTCCTCGCTGCCTTTTCCTTCTCTACCTCAAAGTCAGGTACCCATTTACAGCTGGGTAGACTGGAGCATGTCGTGTACCGTGATTCGAACCCGGCACCTTTGCCACAAGAGACCAGGATTCTAACCACTCTTTCAATCGGACACTCTAATTTATATGATACAAACGTCAAATAAAAAGAATTAACTGCTATTGCCCTGTCACATTAACATTGCAGCTTAGCTTATGGTCATGTTCAACACATGACTTCAAAGCTGATAGCAATCTTTGGTAACATCATTTTCAATTATATTTAATTTTGTTTTGTTTCTGGAAATGTAAAAAAGAAACGTATAACACAGCAGTTTGCCAACGTGCTTTTAGTTACATGCTTTGAATCCAGCTACCATTCGGGTCACAAGGTCAAATTCTTACCTGCGTTCCAGAATTCCAGTCCCAGTGCTCTAGACATTTGATATGGGATAATTACACCTTCGCTGCTAATTTATTGTTGGAAATTCCAGTTTTTAAGTAGCATTTAGTCATAGTTGGTACCAGTATGTTACTACTAGTTGCTGTTTAAAAACAAACATTGTACTGTAATTACAACAGAAGATATGAGAGCCTGAAAAAAGTGCAAATAGTAATTTTTTTCAAGTTTTAATATGTCATTGTTACACAATGACATTAACTGTATACAAAAACTGGGTTCTTGTGTCTTTATTCACCCATTCTGAAATTCAATGACCACACCGGCTTCTGTACATTTGCCTGCGCGGGGTTAGTCTATTTTGCAAGTAGGGGTGGCAGAAAGAAAATGGTGTATGCGCAGGGTTAGTCTATTATGCATTTCACAAGTAGGGGTGGCAGCATTCTTCTTCTTTGATCCTTAGCCGCCGACCGTCAAAGCAGTCAGTGGCCATTATGCCTGGTGGCATCTTGTAGGGCAACAACAAATTGATTCCACTTTGCTCGGTCGGCGGCCATCCTTCGTACAGTGCCCCAACTCTGGTTCATTCTTTGCATCTCAGCCTCCACAGTCCACCAAGTTGTTTTTGGTCGGCCTCTCTTTCGTTTTCCTTCAGGGGTCCATAGCATAGCTGTTCTTGTGATGGCATCGGGGTCTCTTCTGAGGACATGGCCAACCCAGCTCCAGCGTCTGCCAGCTATAATGGTGTGCATGTCCTCTTGCTTGCTCCGAGTAAGCAGATCTTGGGGTGGCAGCATGGCACATTTTAATACAAATGTATTAAGCATAAAGAAAATATTATGTATGTCCTGTAAAAAGGATCCTGTTACACTCCCATTGAGGCACATTGGGAATATGGTGTTATGGAGAGGTCAACTGGAGACAGAAGTGAAAGAGATGTGAAAGAAATGTAAAGAGCGGTACAGGTGGACTTTGCATGCGTTTTTGAAGGTCTATGCTCCTTTGCGATCTGTAGGGCAGTGATGATAAAGATATACGACCTCTTTTCATGTCTTTTTTTGAATACTTTCAACAATTTTACAAGGGGACATGTAGTTCTCGAAATTGTCTTGTTAAGATGATTGTCAATTAAATTTTTTTTTTTTTTTTGGTGGGGGGAGGGACAACAAGACTATTCATCATCATCAGACATATCAATATCTTAGATCGGCTGCAATGGATCTCCGGCGTCTTCTGCCTTTTCTCTTGATATTGTGATGGACTCTTTCTTGTCCATCTCTTGATGTTACATTTCCACAAATAGCGCTGTCTTCCCCTTGCACGTTTGCCTTTAACTCCGCCTTCTATTATGGTCTTCAGTAAGGTGCTGTGTCTTTTTACAAGGCCAACATATTTTTTACTGTCTAATGTTAACCTCCGTCATTAATTATCTTTTCATCCTTAGGTTGTCTGTGACCTCTTTATTTGTTTTCCTCTCTATCCATGAGACGCACCCCACTCTTCTATATATCCATATCTCAAATGCCTCAATTCTTTCCTCTAACTGCTTGTTCATTGTCCATGTTTATAACCTACACAATGATGAAGAATATATGTAGCACTTGATGATTCTCGAGGGTATTACCAGGCTACAACGTCTTGTATACTTTGACATGCATCCTAATATTAGCGGGTCTGCACACAGGGAAACTTTTGTCAAAGTTTAATATGGAGCGCCTTTTCACAGCTAGGCAAACTTTATTTAACATGGATAATTAAAAAATTAGTAAAATGGAGAAAGAATGAAACTAATAAAAAATAACTCGAAGAAAAGTAAAACGAGACAGGAGAGACTGAGTCAACACATTAAAAAAAAAAGCGATGTATGACAAATTTCAAAATGTTGAACGGGTGACTAGAGCCGTGGTTCCCAAACCGTGGTCAGCGGACAACTTATGGTCCGCGGCAAATTTTCAGGTGGTTCGCAGCTGCGTTATCAATTTGGTATTAAGTGCTTTGATTTTGCTCTGATCCTCCCTATGTTTTTAGTGCTATAAAAACAAAAGACAGAAACCGTTTGCAAGCAGGGCCGGATTAAGCTAGTACGGGGCATGTAGCATATGTTAAGAAAGGGGCACTATATAAAAAAAAAACAATAAAACAACACAAATATATTTGAACACATACATTTTTAATTTGCATAGTAATTATCATTATCAAAAGTAACAATTTCTTTTGACCCATGGTGCTCCTTAGTTCATTTTTAATAAGTTTCAGTTTTGAAAATGATCGTTCTCCACTGCAGTTGGTTACCATTAGTGACAAATAGATGCGCAAGGCGATTTCTACATTTGGAAAACAAGACTCCAAAGAATTGTCAATTATCAAACGGTAAAACTGTAACTCTACAAGGTCTAGAGTAATGCCAATATGAGATGCAAGATCAGTTTTCAACAGTTCTGTAAACTGCACAGAACGATCGAGCTGTTTCATTCCCTACACAGGACCATATAAATTATATTGCTACAAATCGACGTCACTTCAATCCACAGAAGAGAGACTCTTACCACCACCATCACCCAATCAGACGAATAATCCCTTTGATGTCCTGCAACAACAGGATGGATAAATTGCCATAGTGAAAGTGAGAGCGCACAAGTGCATTGCCATGGAGAAAGAGAGAGCACACAAGTGCATTGCCATAGAGGAAGAGAGAGCGCACAAGTACATTGCCGTAGAGGAAGAGAGAGCGCACAAGTGCATTGCCATAGAGGAAGAGAGAGCGCACAAGTACATTGCCGTAGAGAAAGAGAGAGCGCACAAGTACATTGCCATAGAGGAAGAGAGATCGCACAAGTACATTGCCGTAGAGGAAGAGAGAGCGCACAAGTACATTGCCGTAGAGGAAGAGAGAGCGCACAATTATGCTTCGTTAACTAAATTTCAACAATTACTTGTACACAAGAACCATACAGAGTGCGAAAGCATACATTGATACTGAGAGTTTTTAAAAAGTAACACTGTTGATGATGCGCATTGTAAATAAAAATGTGGAAATATTGTGTTAAAACAATATAATGATTTAATTTATTATATGAATACGCACACAGTATCAGAGATATGATTATTATCATTCACGATATTATACACACAAACGCAGTTTATAATATCTGCCCTAGCACACTGACCCGCAAAATGAAGTTGGACCATTCTATCTTACGCATTTGCAAGGGTGACAGAATGGGGCGACCCCTATCGATCTCAGTTTCACTATGGCAGTATCAGTACATTTGTGGTACTGATTTTATTGCGTGCTTTCAATTGTCGCACGTTCTTTCTGTACTATGTAGCAGATAGTTAATATTTTCAAGTATTCTTTCACTACTTTCAGTATATTGTGTCTTGTCTATTATCTGACACTCCTTGTGGATGATAAACACCTCACATTTGCAAGGAGAGGTAGAGATAATATTATGAGAGGCAGGTTGGTAAAATTCCTTTGTACCAAATCTTGGCCACGAAGGATTAACACGTACATCGCCCAGCGCTATCTGCCTAATAAGACGGGTGTGCGCATCACCAAAGCTTGGAATACGGGGAGACAACAGATGGACAGACACAGATAAGAGATTACTTTCTGATAAAGTAATGAATTGTTACTTTTGACACACGTCATATGAGGTTAATGATATGTTCGCGAGTCTGTACGCAAGGCATTGTATATCTTATTGCCATATATGGTAATACGGGACCTTTTGCTTTACGCACCTTATTTCACGTGGAATATTTTGAAAGTACCACACCCTACCCTGCCTGTTTGAAAATGATTGGAGCGTTTATTTAACTCCATAAACAACAGATGCATGGGAGACCGATTATATACCTGACACGTTTCAGTGTCATTCCACTGCAAAGATCGCTTGCTAAGATACCAGACTTTGCTAGAGTGAAGCCTAGAATTCAGAATTCCTTCTTAACATGCCAGACACCTTTTATTGGAGAATTTGTATGGACTTTCATAGCCCAGGAAATCTCTTTCATATTAAATAAGGAAACCGGAACTGAGGAAATTGAAGGACCACACATGAAGTCAGAGAGGGAACTTATTAAATTAATGACACCACAGAACGAACGAACGAACTTTATTTTCGAAGGGTTAAGAATTGGGCGCACAGGCCCGTCTTACATTCTGCCCTTCCACTCTCATTTATCTTGCATACTATATCCTTTCATTCCCACATGATACTTTAAGCATTAATTTAAAGGCATGCAATATTATAAAGTTACCATAACAGCATTCATTTACAATATGCAATCATAGTAAAAAATGAGTAGGTTTGTTCTTTTAAAACAAACAGGTTAGTAATTGGGGGGAAAAAGTAATAATAAAATAAAATAAACAAAGCAATAAATAAAAATAAATAATTATTAGTACCGACACTCACTCATGCGGTCAAACCGTCTACAATTAATCTGTATTTTCGAATGCGTCATCAATCATCAATACAAAAATTACATAAACACATTCTCGCTTATATCCATACATTCTTGGTGGAAAATGAAATAATAATAATAACACTTTCTTACGCACTTCTGTGGCAGGTAAAGTCTTTGAGCAGTTAAAAAAAAATGTAATATCTGCTTATTCTCTTATACATCATCCCATTTAAGCAAACGAAAACATTCACATTTCTAAAGTACAGTGGTATGCGGGTACATTCTCACGACTCTCATTCCTAAAGCACATTGGTATGCGGGCACATTCTCACATACATTACATTATATAATAATATTTTAAAATGAAAATAATAATATTACATGGATATAAAACAAATTATTCACAAAAAACGAGCGAAAGAGGAAAAGAAATGTTGACCTATGGATGAGATGTTGACAGGCAAATGCTGTTTTTATGGGGGTAGATAATCAGTGTTGAGGAAGTGTTTGAAAAGTGCTTTGTTAAATTGATATTGTGTAGGTAGGCTTTTTAGGTGGTGTGGAAGGCTGTTCCATAAGTAAGCTCCAGAGTAGGCTAGACTCCTTTTGAACAGGTCGATCCTAAGTTTGGGCAGACGTAACTGATGTAATTGCTGTCCCTCTCTTCTACTGGTTTGAAACAATGATCGTAGGTACGGCGGGGCATTGTTAGATAGGATTGCGTGAGTCAGCTTGGCTTTGTTGTAGAGAAGAAGTTTTTAGGGACAGTATTTTGGGTTCTTTTCCTGTCCTTGTGTGTGGTGTCGTGCGATTATCGGTGATCAGACGTACTGCTCTCTTATGCAGGGAGTGCAGTCTCTTCGAGGTGGAAGCAGGGCAACCATCCCATAGTGTAGAGCAGTAATCTAGATGTTTCTGTATATGTGAGGTGTAGAACAATAGTCTAGTGTCTGCGTCTAAGAAGTGTTTTATTTTGGTTAGCTGGTACGTTTTTTGAGCTAAGTTTTTGGTTAAATTCCGTACATGGGAGTTCCACGTTAAGTGCTGGTCAATCGTGATCCCTAGAACTTTGTGTTCTGTTAAATGTTCAATTTGTATTGATTCCGCGTGTAGCTGTAGCGATCTTTTGATGCAGCTTAGGAGTTTCTGTCTGCTGGTAATCAACATAGATTTCGTTTTTACTGTGTTTACTGGCATACGATTCATATTACTCCATTTTATTAGATTGTTGTGATGAGATCAGTGATACAAATAAATCAAAATATCATTAATATTTAACTAAAGAGTCAAAAAGTAGAAGTAAAACTAAATAAAGCCCGTGTTTATTGCCCGACATCATCACCGATGCCGCGAGGCTAACCGTATGTTAAAAAAGTGTTTGCGCTAGAGAAAATGAAAGCCTATCCCACACCCGCCCGCGTTTTCGTCACTCCGTCTTGGGAAGAATAACAACATGAAACAGTTTGCGCGATGCAAATACTTCCTTCATTCATTGGAGCGACAGACGAAATAGACAAAGGGGGAGGGTAATCGAGTGAGAGAAAAATTAACTACGGTAGTGTATTGTATCTAGAAGCATAATAACTTTGAGTTTGAAAATTTGCACTATGGCGTGAGAAAAGTCACTCCGTGTTACCCCGCCACTTCGTTAGGCTAGACATGCAGTTAGCGACGATTCAAATTAGTATTGAGAGAAAGGGGGGAGTAAGGAAAACGATACCAAAAGTGAAACTGACTTTCTTTATAAACTAAAAAGGATAGTTTGGAAGGATAGAATTAATATTATTACCTATAAAAATCCTCCATAGTCCTTATAATATATTAGAAGATAGATTTTATTGATATTGTGATAAAATATAAGAAAACCCAAAATGCAAGGAAAAAGACGAAATTGTTAACGACACTAAAGACTGACATAAAACTTATATCAGCTGATAGGTTATAGTCTTCTGACCAATAATATGTTTCAATATAAAAAATCGCTCCAGTAATACCTAAAATATTGTAGAAATACTATATATTCTTGGACAGTGTGACGAACAGACTATCGTTCTTGCTTATTTTATCGGTAACATTGGGGACGCAAATTTGAAAAAAGAGGCATAGGAGTGATTCAATCTGATTGGTTGACGTTAGGAGTAAAGGGGGAGGCAGGAAAATGTTAGCCAAAAACTAAACATCTTTTTGCATTGGCATAACTAAGGCAGACTGACCAATGGACTACGAGACTCATAAATTCAAAATTTGGTAGTCGCCTGATTTCATTGGCCAGCCAAAAAGATATTAGCAAAAGCTTAGAAGGCTTGGCCATCCTCTGTGTTCCATGAACACTCATCAACATGCCTACAGCGTTGATAGTTAGGAAAAGAAAAGAAAATCATACAAAAGGAGATGTGTTTACTCCACGTTATTGTATTGAAGAAATCTATGTAAAATTACAGTGGCGTATCCGCCATATGGACCTGAGGTGTGGTCACAGTAAGGTGAAGTCATATGAGTTAGGGGCTGGTGCACTTGTATGCACACGAGGAAGACCCCCATCATGTCATGTATAAATAGTTAATGGGAATCTAAATCAGAGATGAAAAGACCAGGGTGTCCTTTTTATTGCAGGGTTTTATTTCCTGTTACCAACCGGTGACAGGAAACCTGATGAAAATTTATGAAGACCAACAGTCTCCAGTGAAAGTTTATATTGTCGTCACTTAACCAGAAGGAGCTTCTGTGTGTTGACATATTCTCTGCAGAGCAATGTGGGACATTTTTATCTACATAACAAGAAAAAGGTGATGTGCCATTAGCTGGGACATCTGACAGTTCATCTGAATAAAGTGTTTTTCCCCAAAATTAACTTTACAGATAGGGGGCATGATGATAACAACAGCTCCTCCTATAATGACCTTCACTAGTAGGTACTAACTAACAGTCTGTGAATACACCTACAGGAACAATATATTATTATTATTGGACAAAGCGTCCCGTTTTTAGTTAATCATTTGGTGTAAAATATATTTTCCTCATTTTCAAAGACCTGTCCAAAAGAGATTACAGGACAGGAAGATTAAAATTGTACAAAAAAAGAATTCATATTCAAAGAAAAACTTAAACCACAGACTTATTACTTTACTATTAGTGTGTTGTAGTATCTTGTTTTGATGTATCATCATTTCATTGCATTCCCTAGACACTAGCCACATCAAACACGACACACTAGAAATAAAATATATCACCGTGTGAGATCTAGAGCCTATTAGGTACCCTGATACTCATCATCATTTTCATCAACTATTAGAATCAGGGTCTTACATAGCTTGACCTCACACGGTTGACACATACACTGCAATCTTTCTTTCTTATAACATCATAACCTCTCCAGCAAATTACACTTGCTACATATATTGGGGGCTCGTCCGGGATAAATTTTAATTCTTATAATATTACTACATAAATTGGGGTCCTGTTCTGGGATTTAGCATTAACATCATTTCTAATTTACCCAGGGAATCCCCATTATAAATATTGCCCAAGATTTGGGAGATTGATGAATTGTCAGAGCCTGGAATAATTTAATTAGAGTTGTACTTATTTTAGAAATTGAGTTAGAACATTTTAGAATTGATCAGATGGCGGACTTGGCAAAGTTTCGATCTGCTGCTGTGCAGACTGCCAGAGAGATGGGCATGGATGGGCCAGAGCTGGTCCAGTATGTAACCTCAGAGTGTGACAAATATATTGATAGAGAAGATAGGAAGTTAGCCGCAGAAAGGAAATTAGAGTTAGATAGATTAGCTGAAGAAAAGAGATTACAAATTGAAGCAGATAAAGAAATTAAACGATTACAAATTGAGGCTGACAAGGAGGCAAGAGCATTAGAGGCTGATAGGGAGGCTGAAATTAAGAGACTCAAATTTGAGGAGAAAAAGATGGAGGCTGAAAAGGAGAAGGAGGCTAGGGCAATTGAGGCTGAAGAAAAACGACTGCAAAGGGAAGCAGAAGATAAGAGATTGGCTGCCGAAAGAGAAGCAGAAGATAAAAGATTACAGAGGGAGCACGAGTTACGACTAAGGGAGTTAGAGTTGCAAGGCCATGCTCCTGAAAATGGTCACAGCCCATCCACCTCCGACTCTGCTCCAAGTCAGGGTGCCTCTAACTCAGCCATGGGGTTCCATTTAGATCATTTTGTTGAAAGGGATGATGACATAGAGTCATTTTTAAATAGATTCGAGGTACTAGCTACAACTTATGGGTTGGAAAAAGAAAAGTGGAGTTTGAAGGTATCACAGGGTCTTAGGGGAACAGCTTATGAAGTCTTTGCAAAAATGAGCAGGAACGATCAAGACAATTATGACTTGTTAAAGCAGGCTCTGTTGATTAGATACGAGAAAAATGGTGAGTTTTATAGAAAGAGGTTTAGAAATGCCAAGCTTTTGTCTAGGGAGACATACCACCAATTCTCTGACAGATTGGAAACCTATTTGGAGAAATGGACTGCTCTGGGGAAAACCCAAGATCTTAAAGAGATGATCATGATAGAGCAATTAAGAGAGTCCATGGCTCCAGACCTGAGAAAGTTTCTCATGGAACAAGGTGCAGAGAGTTTGGGTGAGGTACTTAATGTCGCTGAGAGGTATCAGGCGGCCCAGGCAGAAGTAGCTGGCGCAAGAAAGAAACATATAGATAACAATAAGGCCCAACAAAACTCAAATAAATTTGATAATAGAGATCAGGGTAACCGAGGTAAGCCCAACTTTGATAGGCAACGATATGACCATAGAGATAGAAACCCACAGTTCAATGACCGGAAATTCAATGAAAGAAAACCTTTCAACCAAGGAAAGCAATGGTGTAAATGGTGTAAGAGGGAAAATCATGACACCAAAGACTGTAAAAAGAAACCTCCTTCCTTCGCTGCAATGAAAACGGGGAACAAGGGATTAAAGGCAAAACCTACGGAACAGCAGGAACCTTATCACCCCCCAGTGTGTGAAGATGTAGTATGTAATGGGGTCACCATAAGGTGCCTTTATGATACTGGATTAGATTTTGATTCTGTTGTGAGTTCTCACCTGGTGCACGCAGATCAATACACCACAGAAACAGTGGAGATCCAAGCGGTAACTAAGGACGTAGCAACCATGACATTTCCCATCGCAAGAATAACTGTGAAAACTCGCTATGTGGAAGGAGTAATCAAAACAGCAGTGATAAACGAACCCATATACCCTCTGATATTGGGGTGTCGTTATGTCTTCTTGGGGAATCCCAAGAGACCTGTGTTTATGGCCACAGTGCAGACCAGGTCATAGTCGAAGAAGGAAGAAGATGAACCTATAAATACTCATCCAGAGGAGATGAGGAAGGCACAGGCTGAAGATAGGTCCCTGAAGCCGTGTTTTAAGAAACTCCCAAAATGCCATACCCCTCCTAATAAAGGAGAATTTTATATGAAGAATAAACTCATATATAGGAAGGCCGGAACTGGTTCAAATGGTCACGGACAACTGGTCCTTCCCACTTCATATAGGGAAAAGGTAATGGAGTTAGGACATGCTATCCCTTTTAGTGATCACATGGGGATTAGCGCAACAGGACAGCGTATAGCTTGTCATTATATTTGGCCAAGAATAACGGAAGATATAAAGAGATATGTAAAATCCTGCCCAGAATGTCAAAGGGTAGCTCCAAAGCATTGGACTGCACCTGCAACTCTAGGGGAGATGCCAATAGTGGGAACCCCTTTTGAAAGAGTTGCAGTGGATATTGTGGGACCTCTCACACGTACCAAGAGGAGGAACAGTTATATCCTTACTCTGGTGGACACTTGCTCTATGTGGGGAGAGGCGGTAGCCCTGTCATCGATCGACTCGAAACATGTGGCAGAGGCATTACTCATCATATTCACTAGGTTAGGTTTCCCTCACCAAATCTTGACTGATAATGGATCACAGTTCAAGGGGAGACTAACTGAGGAAGTTTTCAGGATCTTCCAAGCCAAGCACTTCCATTGTAGTCCATACCACCCACAATGGAACGGCCAGGTAGAGAGGTTCAATGGGACTCTCATTTCTATCCTGAGGAAGTTGGCACATGAAAAACCGGATACATGGGACCAATATTTGCCCGCTGCGTTGTTTGCGTACCGGGAAGTACCCCATAATTCGACCGAGATGGCACCGGCAACCCTATTATTTGGGAGGCCAATAAAAGGTTCATTGGAAGCCTTATTGAGGACGTGGACCGATGAGAAGGCAGAAGAGACTGTTACCTCATCATATCAATATGTGAACGAGCTGACCACTCGTCTTAAAACTGGCTGGAAAATTGTAAATGATAACTTAAGACAAGCCAGGAAGAAACATGCTGCATATTACAATAAGAAAGCGAAGGATAGGGAGCTTGCTGTAGGGGAGAAGGTGCTTCTTCTACTACCCGGCAGCAGCAATAAACTTCAAATCGGATGGCAAGGTCCATATACAGTTTTGGAAAAGGTATCCAGAACAAACTATAAGATAGACAAGAAGGGAAAGGAAAAAGTTTATCACGTGAACCTCCTAAAGAAATACCAAGAAAGAAGTAATTTGGAAGGAACACACTTAATGATCTTGGCCATAGCAATCGAAATGAAAAATGATCCTCTCACCTCTTTTGAATATCCACTGAAACCCAGTGAAACGTTTGCACAGGTGAAAATCAGTAATCACCTGACAAAAGGACAGAGGGAGAAGATTCAAAAGGTTCTGGAGAAACATACAGACGTGTTAACGGATAAGCTGGGGCACACAAATTTGTTGGAATATGATATGAAACTACTAGACCCAACACCCATCTGTATGAGGGCCTATTCTATCCCATTCGCAACGGAAAAAGCTTTGAAAGAGGAGATAGATTATTTGTTACAAGAAGGGATTATTTCTCACAGTGAATCTCCTTATAGCTATAGTGTGGTTTTGCTGAGAAAACCATCTGGGGAACATAGACTGTGCATAGATTACAGGAAACTGAATGCTGTCACATAAAGTCAGGTGGATCCACTACCTGATACTAACCAACTGTTTGCCAGACTGAATAAGGCAAAATATTTTTCCAAGGTAGATCTCAGTAAAGGGTATTACCAGATCCCAGTGAAGCCTGAGATTCGACCTTATCTGGCGTTTAGCACATCGGAAGGGCATTATGAATTCAACATGTTACCGTTTGGGTTGAAAAATGCGCCGAGTGTGTTTTCCAGAATGATGCGAAAACTGTTGGAACCGCTGAAAAATCCATGCATCTCTAATTTCATGGATGACATTCTTATCGCGACGGAAACATTTGAGGACCATGTTAACTCTTTGAACATGCTGTTTGAGAGACTCAGAGAGGCAAACTTGACTGCTAGACCAACGAAATGTTGTATAAGATGTAAGGAACCAGAATTCTTGGGACATACTGTTGTTGAGGACTGTCTTGCGGCTTGCAGGCATGTGGATTGTAGCCACATTCCACATGCGTGCACCACTAGACACCTCAAATAAACTAAGACCAGAAATCGCGCAAATCAATGTATGACGCGTCTAGCTTAGTTACATTCTAGTCTATGTGTGGCCATTGAGCCTAACGGCAGTGTTGGAATTGTGGTAAACCCACTTAAGGATCGTGTTTGAATATGTGGCACAGCCACTGATTATATATATATATGTGGAACGGTAGATCCACTGGAAAGTGTAAGATAGCGTAATGATCCGTATCGAAGTTGATTATAGGACCAGGTAGAGTCCGTATTAGAATCGCGAACCAAGCAGATTACGTTCACCTTGAACTTATATATATGGCAGTTAAAGCCTGGCGATGCAAGCCAAAGATGTTGATTAATGATACATAGACAGGATCTATAGATTTACAGATAATGTACTCACTAGTATTGTGAAGGAATAATAATTCTAAGGATCGGATTCGTTAAGAGTTGGTTGCACACTCTATTACGCTATAAACTTAACGGTTAACCCAGACGAGCTAAGTCTGTGAGAGGAACAATTGTGTAGAGCTCAGAACTATGATGAAGCCAATTTAAATGTGTGAAATGATGTTGCACCCCATTGTGTAAAAGGATATATTAAATTGTTCAGTCGTCCATGGAACTTGTTGGTTGCCTGAATTATACAAGTTCTCACTCTGTGCTGTGACTGTCATTAATCCTTGCAAGGTCAGTCCAGATTATCACAGGTATTTTCTAAGACTAACTATAATCTAACCAACACTGCGGAAGAATTAATATACGATAACGACACTGAATATAATAATAATTTAATCACACCACAATGGCTTAAAACTGCACTCGAACTAGAAATCTGGAATTAGAATAGATGAATTATAATATCTGAAATATTGACAAGCAACCCAATAAACTCACGTCCAACGGTGCTGAATCTTTTAATAACATCTAGCAAGAAAAGATACAGCGGGAGACCGTAACATACTGGTGTCAGGAAGTGTTCGGACAATTTTCAGAATTCATCTTTTCCGTTACCCAATTGAACGAACTAATGTTCATGAATCAGGCTTCAAGTTGGGAAGATTCTAGTGGAAACAACTTCAAGATCAATTCAGTTCGTCACAGACAAAGTAACAGTGGAAATTGAACAGTTCAAGAAAGTCTCATTCAAGACGCAAGTCCAAGCTGGCAACTCAAATTTACACATCAAGTTACGAAGGTCAAGGTCGAGTCATCACTACGATTAACGGTCGCTGAGTCGCTGAATCAAATCGATCGAATGTCATTCAATTTTTGATCCTGAACGAGCACATAGAACCAGAAAGACAATCCATACACTTGTTAAACCTCCAGAGCAACCGGGGAAGTATGTCAACAGAATTTCGTTCAATATCAAGTTTGAAAATCTTCATTCAACCGTTCAAGTCTGCTTCTCTGTGAAAACAAGTCAAACAGCTGGGAGCATCTTGTTTATTTTCGGGATCACTATGGCATGATCACATGAAGATAAGTTCTTGTCTAAATTAGAGCTTTCGACTAGATTGTGTTGTCCAGTTGGCTAGCTTTGGTCTTCAATTCTTCCTCCACTGTCACTTGTCTGTCTTACTTTGCAGTCCTAGTTTTATCATTACGTGTTTACTGGCAATGTATTTTATGTAACTTCGCGGGAGGATGGTTAGGGCTTATCATTGCTTCTATATTCCTTTGGAAGATTTAAGCAATTTTAACGACTTTTAAGGATAATTGCTTATATTTGCTTACTGAGGATCTAACTGATTATTAATTTTTCTTTTAAGTTAGGAAATAAATGTTTCTTCAGTAAGCCATATAACCACTTTGCTTGTGCTAGTTGTGACGTCACGTGCCTACGTCATTTAATTTAAATAAATTACTTTCCGTTTTGTGTCACTATTTTATTCGTTTGTGATCTAAAGATCTCTCTGTCTCAATGTTAGTTTAGGACGACTTGTATCGTAATATTATTGTAATGTTACTTTAAACATTTTATTTCTCTAATTATTATGTCTAGTACTTACTTAGTTTCTTTTTATATGTTTCATAGCGTCGTATAAGTGAATATATCATTTCATTTGCTTGTTCCATCCATTGTTTATCGTTACCTGTTCTTGTCTCTGGCTATAGTAAATATCATAGTTACTTTGAATTAATTAAGCTCACATATTCATAGTATATTTATTGATAAATAATACACTTATATAAGTTATTGAGAAACGTAGCACCATGTCTACATTGGAAGAGTTTATTAAAATAGGACAAAGTCTGGGTAAATCAGGTTCTGATTTGCAGACTTATGCTGAAACGAGACATGAAAAGCACTTATCGCAACAGGAAAGAATTGAGCAACGGGAACTTAAAAAGTTGGAACTGGCGCAAAAAGATAAAGAAATGGCTCAAAAAGAGAAAGAAATGGCTCAAAAGGATAAAGAAATTGCTCAACAAGAAAAAGATAGAGAATTACAGAAAGAACTTAAGGAGAAAGAATTAGCTCAAAAAGATAAGGAAATAGCTCAACAAGAAAAGGAGAGAGAATTGGATAGAGAAAAAATGCAAATAAGAAGAATGGAACTACTTCAATTAGACCAAGAACATAAACATGCTATTGAGCTTGAGACTTTAAGATTAAATGCTGAGAAAGAAAAGGCTATTGAATTGGCGAGGTTGCAATCAGAACAATCCAGACCTTCAGCTAATCCAAATGTATTTTATCCAAAATTGAAGATGCCACATTTCGACCAGTCTAGAGATTGCGTCGATTCGTTCATATCAAGATTTATTATGAAAGTTACAGGTTTGAACATACCAAAGGAAAGATGGAGTAGTCTTTTGGTTGATTTTTTGACCGGGGACTCACTCAAGGTTTTCATGAATCTAGATGAGCAAAGCAGAAACGATTTTGATGTCGTGAAAGAAGTACTTCTTAGGCGGTTCCAGTTAACTGAATCTGGATTCCGAGAACGTTTCCATATGGCTAAGCCTAGTAAGGACGCTGACTTTGGTGAATTTATTGCTTCCATTAAACATTATTTCAATAGATGGATAGAATTATCAGGTATTACCAAATCATATGAGGGGTTAATGGATCTCATGCTACGTGATAAGGTGCTGTCCTCATGCAGTCACGATTTAGAATCATTCTTACAAGAGAGACACCCTAACTCTATTTCAGAATATGAAAAATATGGTAGACAGTTTGTCACGGCACATCCGAATAAGGATGTCCATCGATCTGGTCCACGAGATCCTATGCCTACGTGCGCAGCGCTCCAAGATCACAGATCTTATGATCACCGACCTAGATCACATAGCACGGACGGTCGATATCGTACACAATTTCGTCATGAATATCGGGGGTCTTATAACTTCCCTCGCTATCGATCACCGTCAAGATTCTATCGTCGGAGTTATCGAGGTTATTCACCTCATGATCGTGGAGGCCACAAAGGCAGGGGTCGTGATGATTATCACAAAGACTATTACAGGGATTATAATGATCATGGATCATCATATAAAAGGAATGATGATAATGATGATTCATCAAATTTTTATTATAAAACAAAATCAGGTAAAAAGAAAACAAATCATTTCAGATCATCTTCAAAGAATAATGACAAACATGGTCATGCTAATGCATGTACTACCAAAAGAGATCATGAGAATGATGATAACAAACATGCGAATGCATGCAGCATATTGGATGACTCTTGTTATGTTTGTCAATCACATCCTATATCAGAGAGGAAAAATACGCTTCGTTGTGGTCATACAATGTCTTCTATATCTGCTTGTGAGAATTTGGGACGTCTCACATACCACAAGGCATATTTATACGGAAAGGAAGTAAGAGTTTTACGTGACACCGGCTCTACTACTGTCGGCATACAACACTCGCTTATCGAGCCATCTGCATTTACGGGTAAAACTGTTAAATGCATCACATTTGGTGGTAATATTGAAGAATATCCAATAGCGCATGTCTATATCGATACACCGTTTTATACAGGTATGGTGTATGCTTGTGGGTTAAGAGCTCCCGTGTCTGAGATAATCTTAGGTAACATACCTGGAGTTAGAAATTGTACTCCACAGGAGATTACGAAATGGGTTGAATCTCATCCATTGGTGGCAAATGCTGTTGTCACTAGAGCACAACAGTTGGCTACAGATATGGCCACCCCACCTACACCTATTATAGATACAATTATGTCTCCCGACGTCGTTGCTGAAGCACCAGCGGCGTTTGCGGAAAAACAAAAAAAATGATCCAAGTTTACAGCGTTTATTTGCGCTAGCGGGAAAAAAAAGTTAGTAAACATACCAAATCAGCACAACATTGGTTTCAAATTAAGAAATCCATACTTACAAGATATTATGACAATGGTAGGTCAATTATTCATCAGATAGTTGTTCCAAAACAATTTAGACCTTTGGTGTTACAAACAGGGCATGACTCGCCCATGGCAGGGCACATGGGTATTAAAAGAACTTTATTTAGAGTCACATCGCAATTTTATTGGCCTGGTGTCAATAAGGACACAAAATTATATTGTAGGTCATGTACGACATGTCAAAGCACATCACGTAAGGGCAGATTCCACACGGCACCCTTACAGATCACGGATGTACCAGACAGACCATTTAAGAAAATAGCCATATATATTATCGGTCCGTTATCTATTCCATCTAACAATGGGTTCCGATATATCTTAACCTGTGTAGATCTTTGTACACGGTGGCCGGAGGCTATACCTCTGAAAACAATCAATACTGCGTCGGTATCAGATGCATTTTCAATTGTTTTCAATTGTTTGTCGTATTGGTTTTCCTGAGGAAATTTTATCAGACAGAGGTTCACAATTCACCTCTAATATTATGAAAGAAGTGGAGTCGATGCTCTCCATTCACCATTCGTTTTCAAGTGCATATCATGCCCAAACGAACGGAGTTTGTGAACGTCTTAACGGTTCACTCAAACAGATTCTTCACAAGATCACTGAGGGATGTCCTCGGGACTGGGACAGGCTACTTTGTGCCGCTTTATTCGCGTATAGAGAGGTCCCCCACGAGAGCACTGGTTTTAGTCCATTCGAGCTCGTCTACGGCTCTAACCCTCGTGGCCCGATGATGATCTTGAAAAATTTACTGGTCGGATCATCAGTGGATGAATCCACTCGTACTAGTTACGAGCTGGTGATTGACCTTAGACAAAGAATCATTGATGCGTGTACATATGCATCCGAAAGCATTAAATCAGCAACACAAAAAAGCTAGATTATTCCACAATCAAGGGAGAAGATTGCGATATTTTAACCCTGGGGAAAAAATCTGGTTACTCCTACCCCATGAGGATAATAAACTGTTGGTTTCATGGCAGGGTCCATTTGTGATTATTAAACAAGTCACGGATGTTGACTATGCTATAAACGTAAGAGGAAAAATTAAAACGTTCCATGTCAATATGTTGAAATTGGCAGTGGAAAGACCACAAGAGTTAATTCCTATTATTGACTCTGTGTCTGAGTCTTCACCTCATATTTCTTCTTTTGCACTAGTCAATGAGGAAGACACTACGTCTTCAATTCCTTTACAGTTTACTTTACCATCTTTACAAGCTTCCGAATCTTGGAAGGATGTCACAATTTCTCCGACTTTGTCATCTTCACAACAAAGTCAAGTTAGGGAAATTCTTCTTTCTTTTAACGATGTACTTACTGACCTTCCAGGTCATACGTCTTTAATCTCTCATGACATCATTCTAACGGATGATCATCCTATTAAGTTAAGACCTTACCCTATTTCGTTACATCATAAAGACAGGGTTGAAAAGGAGCTAAAGGATATGATAAAATTAGGAGTTATATCTCCATCAGAATCTCCTTATGCTTTTCCGATGGTTTATTGTGAAAAAGAAAGATGGGACGCTCCGTATTTGTATTGACTTCAGACGTCTTAACCGTATCACAATTACTGACGCTGAACCAATGCATTTGTTGGACGACCTACTTTCACAAGTTTCACAGGCCACATACTTTAGTAAACTAGATCTGTCTAAAGGCTACTGGCAGATACCACTCACTGAACATGCCAAACCTTTTACTGCCTTTACGACTCCATTTGGATTATTCCAATGGGATTACATGTGCTTCGGCCTTGTAAACGCACCTGCGACATTCGTGCGCATGATGCGCCGCCTTCTGGGCGATAGAAAAGATGTCATCACATACATCGATGACATCTGTCTATTTCACAATTCATGGGAAGATCATATTACTGGTTTGTCTTCTCTTCTCATTACACTACGACAACATGGTTTGACTGTAAGACCTTCTAAGGTCCAGATAGGTTGTCAGGAGATTACTTTCCTTGGTCACCGCATAGGTAACCATAGATTACACCCTGATGACAATACAGTCAAGCGCATACTGGAGATTGCCACTCCATCATCCAAGAAACAAGTAAGAAGTTTACTCGGGCTTGTTAACTATTACCATAAATTTATACCACGCTTCGCACAGATTTCTGCTCCTTTGTCCGGATTGTTGGCCAAAGGTAGTCCAAAAAAAATATTATGGACACCGCAGTGCGAAGAAGCTCTGATTATGATAAAGAATTTATTTAAGAATCCTCCTATCCTGTTATTGCCAAACATACAGTTACCATTTTTGATTCAAACAGATGCATCCAGCTCCGGAATTGCAGGTTGTTTGCTTCAATGTTATGAAGGGATACTCCATCCATGCTTGTTTGTCTCACGCAAGCTTACCCCGGCGGAACAGAAATACGCCACAGGAGAGCGCGAACTGCTCGCGGTGGTGTGGTGCTTGGAAAAAACTATCTAAGTACTTGATAGGGCGAAAGTTCTTTATCTACACAGACCACAGTCCGCTCACGTTTATCACTTCGAGAACTATGAAAAACGCAAGGATTCACAGGTGGTTTCTTTTACTACAAGAATTCGCCTTTTCAATAATTCCGATTTCAGGAACTGATAATAACCTCGCGGACTTGTTATCAAGAAATTTCACGTCACAGGACTAAAATAACTTTCTTGTCTTGATGTTGACAATGGACATAATTTTATAATTGTTATTTCTAATTGGGAATATTAATTGCATTATTTCATTTTGACGTTAGATAACATTCATAGATTGTAGTCGGGCACATCTTCGCCACCACTCTCTCACGTGCCACGAGTGTCACGTTTGGGAGCGGGGGGGATGATGTTGAGGACTGTCTTGCGGCTTGCAGGCATGTGGATTGTGGCCACATTCCACATGCGTGCACCACTAGACACCTCAAATAAACTAAGACCAGAAATCGCGCAAATCAATGTATGACGCGTCTAGCTTAGTTACATTCTAGTCTATGTGTGGCCATTGAGCCTAACGGCAGTGTTGGAATGTGTGGTAAACCCACTTAAGGATCGTGTTTGAATATGTGGCACAGCCACTGATTATATATATATATATGTGGAACGGTAGATCCACTGGAAAGTGTAAGATAGCGTAATGATCCGTATCGAAGTTGATTATAGGACCAGGTAGAGTCCGTATTAGAATCGCGAACCAAGCAGATTACGTTCACCTTGAACTTATATATATGGCAGTTAAAGCCTGGCGATGCAAGCCAAAGATGTTGATTAATGATACATAGACAGGATCTATAGATTTACAGATAATGTACTCACTAGTATTGTGAAGGAATAATAATTCTAAGGATCGGATTCGTTAAGAGTTGGTTGCACACTCTATTACGCTATAAACTTAACGGTTAACCCAGACGAGCTAAGTCTGTGAGAGGAACAATTGTGTAGAGCTCAGAACTATGATGAAGCCAATTTAAATGTGTGAAATGATGTTGCACCCCATTGTGTAAAAGGATATATTAAATTGTTCAGTCGTCCATGGAACTTGTTGGTTGCCTGAATTATACAAGTTCTCACTCTGTGCTGTGACTGTCATTAATCCTTGCAAGGTCAGTCCAGATTATCACAGGTATTTTCTAAGACTAACTATAATCTAACCAACACTGCGGAAGAATTAATATACGATAACGACACTGAATATAATAATAATTTAATCACACCACAATGGCTTAAAACTGCACTCGAACTAGAAATCTGGAATTAGAATAGATGAATTATAATATCTGAAATATTGACAAGCAACCCAATAAACTCACGTCCAACGGTGCTGAATCTTTTAATAACATCTAGCAAGAAAAGATACAGCGGGACAGACCAAGAAAGATGTGCGATCTTTTGTGTCACTTTGTAGCTTTTATCAAAAATATATTAAAAACTGTAATTCTGTGTGTGCGCCTTTGACAGATTTGACTCGTAAAGGAAAACCTGATAAGATTGAATGGTCGGCACAGTGCGAATTGGCTTATAATGAATTAAAAGAAAAACTTACTAGCAGGCCTATTCTGAAATTACCTGATTTGACTCAGGAATTCGTGGTAAGAACGGACGCTAATAATGTGGGCTTTGGGGCCACTTTGTTACAGTGGTCCTCTTCACCAAATGGGGAATTAAACCCAGTCGCTTATGCCAGTCGCAAGTTAAAGAGAGCTGAACAAAACTACTCTACAATTGAAAAAGAATGTCTTGCATTAGTCTGGGCGATTAGGAAGTTCCAGATCTATTTATATGGTAGAACTTTTGTGGTCCAATCAGATCATCAGCCGTTAGTATTCTTGGCACAGGAAAAACATGGGAATACCCGTTTGCTAAAGTGGTCTTTACTCATTCAACCATATTCATTCACCATTGACTACATTCCGGGTTCGCAAAATGTTGGGGCAGACTTTTTAAGTAGACACCCTCCAGAAGAAACCAAGAATAATCATGTAGAGTAGTTGAGTTAGTTGATCTAATGTGTATCACAGATTTTAAACTAGCACGCGGGTTCATGTTCTTAACAGGGGGGATGTGTGATGAGATCAGTGATACAAATAAATCAAAATGTCATTAATATTTAACTAAAGAGTCAAAAAGTAGAAGTAAAACTAAATAAAGCCCGTGTTTATTGCCCGACATCATCACCGATGCCGCGAGGCTAACCGTATGTTAAAAAAGTGTTTGCGCTAGAGAAAATGAAAGCCTATCCCACACCCGCCCGCGTTTTCGTCATTCCGTCTTGGGAAGAATAACTTAACATGAAACAGTTTTCGCGATGCAAATACTTCCTTCATTCATTGGAGCAACAGACGAAATAGACAAAGGGGGAGGTAATCGAGTGAGAGAAAAATTAACTACGGTAGTGTATTGTATCTAGACGCATAATAACCTTGAGTTTGAAAATTTGCACTATGGCGTGAGAAAAGTCACTCCGTGTTACCCCGCCACTTCGTTAGGCTAGACATGCAGTTAGCGACGATTCAAATTAGTATTGAGAGAAAGGGGGGAGTAAGGAAAACGATACCAAAAGTGAAACTGACTTTCTTTATAAACTAAAAAGGATAGTTTGGAAGGATAAAATTAATATTATTACCTATAAAAATCCTCCATAGTCCTTATAATATATTAGAAGATAGATTTTATTGATATTGTGATAAAATATAAGAAAACCCAAAATGCAAGGAAAAAGACGAAATTGTTAACGACACTAAAGACTGACATAAAACTTATATCAGCTGATAGGTTATAGTCTTCTGACCAATAATATGTTTCAATATAAAAAATCGCTCCAGTAATACCTAAAATATTGTAGAAATACTATATATTCTTGGACAGTGTGACGAACAGACTATCGTTCTTGCTTATTTTATCGGTAACATTGGGGACGCAAATTTGAAAAAAGAGGCATAGGAGTGATTCAATCTGATTGGTTGACGTTAGGAGTAAAGGGGGAGGCAGGAAAATGTTAGCCAAAAACTAAACATCTTTTTGCATTGGCATAACTAAGGCAGACTGACCAATGGACTACGAGACTCATAGTATGTTTGGGGTTTTGTTTTTGCTTTTCAAAAATAAATTCAAAATTTGGTAGTCGCCTGATTTCATTGGCCAGTCAAATAGATATTAGTAGAAGCTTAGAAGGCTCGTGGCCATTTGTATAGAAGATTGTCTGTATCCAAGTACGATGAGAACATAAGTGTTAATTGTAAAATAAATAAATAAAATTAACAGTCTGAACAACGGCAGAGAAACTGAGGCCATATTCGCCAGTCATCGTCACTTGTGTTATATTTCATTGAATTTGTGGTAAGAATGATTTATTTATTTGTATGCCTTATTAAAATTGCAAAAAGCTAGATACTGCTATTGGGAAAAGTGAAGGACATGCCGGGAGCAAAAAGTATTGAGTCCTCATATTGAACTGTGTTTGAATGTTGTTATTGATTATTATTATTATATCATAATAGGTTAGCAAGCCTCTGTGTTCCATGAACACTCATCAACATGCCTAGAGCGTTGATAGTTAGGAAAAAAAAGAAAATCATACAAAAGGAGATGTGTTTACTCCACGTTATTGTATTGAAGAAAACTATGTAAAATTACAGTGGCGTATCCGCCATATGGATCTGAGGTGTGGTCACAGTAAGGTGAAGTCATATGAGTTAGGGGCTGGTGCACTTGTATGCACACGAGGCTGACCCCCATCATATCATGTATAAATAGTTAATGGGAATCTAAATCAGAGATGAAAAGGCCAGGGTGTCATTTTTATTGCAGGGTTTTATTTCCTGTTACCAACCGGTGACAGGAAACCTGATGAAAATTTATGAAGACCAACAGTCTCCAGTGAAAGTTTATATTGTCGTCACTTAACCAGAAGGAGCTTCTGTGTGTTGACATATTCTCTGCAGAGCAGTGTGGGACATTTTCATCTACATAACAAGAAAAAGGTGATGTGCCATTAGCTGGGACATCTGACAGTTCATCTGAATAAAGTGTTTTTCCCCAAAATTAACTTTACAGATAGGGGGCATGATGATAACAACAGCTCCTCCTATAATGACCTTCACTAGTAGGTACTAACTAACAGTCTGTGAATACACCTACAGGAACAATATATTATTATTATTCTTATTGGACAAAGAGTCCCGTTTTTAGTTAATCATTTGGTGTAAAATATATTTTCCTCATTTTCAAAGACCTGTCCAAAAGAGATTACAGGACAGGCAGATTAAAATTGTACAAAAAAAGAATTCATATTCAAAGAAAAACTTTAACCACAGACTTATTACTTTACTATTAGTGTGTTGTAGTATCTTGTTTTGATGTATCACCATTTCATTGCATTCCCTAGACACTAGCCACATCAAACACGACACACTAGAAATAAAATATATCACCGTGTGAGATCTAAAGAGGTAGCGTTAGGTACCCTGATACTCATCATCATTTTCATCAACTATTAGAATCAGGGTCTTACATAGCTTGACCTCACACGGTTGACACATACACTGCCATCTTTCTTTCTTATAACATCATAACCTCTCCAGCAAATTACACTTGCTACAATTGTCTACATCGCTTTGAAGAGTCATTTCAAGTGCCACGCAGTCTTTGTCACTAGTGTAGATAGTACAATCATCTGCAAAGAGGTCACAAGTTGAATATTTTAGATGTAGTGGTAGGTCGTTGATGAACATTGCGAAGAGTAGGGGCCCAAGAATAGAACCCTGTGGTACTCCTGTATCTATCTTCGAGAAATCTGATGTCGAGTTGTTGTGAAGCACTAACTGTTGTCGATCTGCCAGGAATGATTTGATGATATTTAGTGGATTAGGGCCTATTCTGAGGGTTTCCAGCTTTTGAACCAAGATATTATGGTCAATCATGTCAAAAGCTTTTTTGAAGTCAACAAAAACAGCACCACCTAATTTTCCATCATTTACTTTCGACAGCCAGTTGTCTGCCATTTTGGTGAGAGCTGTGTGACAGGAATGTTTGGGTCTGAAACCTGACTGGCTATCAATGAGCAGTTTGTTTGTTGTTAAGTGTTGAAATGTGGTATTGTAAATGTGTTTCTCTAGTGGTTTTGAAAGAGATGATAGAAGGGATATTGGTCTGTAGCTGTTGGGATCGCTATGTGAGCCAGATTTATAGAGGGGATACACTTTTGCAGATTTAAATGCTGTGGGGAAGTAGTTGTGTGCAATACATTTGTTGTACACATAGTTTAAGGGGTCGCAAATGATGGGTGCAGCGTAACTTAGAATCTTATTGCTGATACCATCAAGCCCAGATGAATTGTTGTTTTTTAATGCCAAGATATATTTGAGAACTTCATGTACTGTTAGAAAAGCTGTCAATTTACTAATATCGCAGTCCATTGGCTTTAGTGTCGACTTGAGATGGCTAATTTCTGTTTTGAAGTGGTTGCTAAAATGAGTTGCCGTGAAAGAGCAGCTTTTTGGTAAAGAGTTTAGTGACTTTGATTTGTGGGTTAGGGTTCTAATGGCTGCCCAGACTTCTTTGCTGTTTGCTTTGCCTTGAATCATCTTTCTGATATGTAGTTTCTTTTCCTGACAAATGAGGTATTGTACTTTGTTTCTAAACATCCGATACGCATGTAAGAGGCCAATTCAAGTCTCTTTTATTCATCTGAGCAAAAAGTCTGTGAGCCAGGATTGGCTTATTGGTGGTACCAGCAGAAAGTACTATCTCTGGAACCAAGTGAAGGTAGACGTGGACTGACGTTGTGCTAGACGCCATTATAAGAGGGTCTTATAGACAGACACAGGACCAGCTTGGCCGTTACTCCTTGACGTTCTAGGAACGTGCGGCGACTTTAACGTTGACCAGCGACGAGAGAAAGCAGTGTATACAGAACCCATCAGCGAGAGCAGAAACGACATTTGGCAGCTACGTGAAAAATATACGCTGCTAAAGTGAATTTTGTTCCATCATCTCTACTATAAATCAATGAGAAAACTTTTCTTCTAAACTATTCAAATTATTTTCAAACTGTTAAAACTTAAAGTTATTATTCAATTTTATTTGTAATGTTACAAATGTAACTTCGATTTAATCATATTCAAGTTACTGCATGTTTGTCTCAGTCCAATTACTACACACACTCTAAACAGCGCTATACCAGAAAAATAAGAATTCCACTAGTAAATCAGGGGTGGGGGCTTGAACGAGCTGAAATTAATAAGTGCTTAATTCCTTCACAAAAAGTTGTCGGCAGATCCTAGAATTAACGTGCTCAGCCTATGCAGCATTGTTTTCGCTTATCTGAATATCTTGTGAAGACTCCCTTTGTAATAGAAATGTCATTACCCTTATATCTACATCTCTGCCAAGAGTAATTTTGTGCGAAGGCAGATACCTTGGACGCCCATATTAGATACTCTTGAGTTTTGGCCACTGTTGGACCACTACTGCAAAGCAGGGGAGGCAATACCGTCGCAGCAAGTTTAACTTCAAACCTAACTTTCTCCTCCTCATCTTCACAGAGTTCAGTACATGTCTGGAAAAATTCAATTTTGGCTTCTAATTCGTCTGCATTTTCCAGTTGCTACTAAACCTCTTAACTTTTTTGACATAATGGAGGAAACCTGAGCCCTGTGAACAGTACATAAATAAATAAAGGTTATAATGAGGTACTAGTTGGACATAAAGGATGACACCAGACAATAGAAAAGAATATATAAATGATAGGCTTACCGGGAATCGAACCTAGGACCAGCCAAACGGCGCCATCGCCTTGCCGTTAATTTTTTTAACAGAACTAACGTTGGTGTGTATGTCTTGCAAATTTTCAAAGTTCTTAGCGTCTGTTTTATCGGCTTCCCGTTCTATAAGTCTGTTTTAAAACAATGCTTAGTAAAATATGAAGTTAATGAGGAACCATGTATTCAATTTCAATATCTAACATTGTTTTTTGTAAAGAATTGGCGTAATGTGCCACTTGTTTTTTAATTCCTTTTCCACATTTCATAAATCTCTTGTATTCTCTCATCAATGTCACGTGAAAGATAATTTATTTTACTATCTTGTCCATAATTTGATTACTCCCTTAAATGTTCTGTTTTCCGAGACATTTTGTATTTTCGTTTCTTTCATATTCTACCTACATTTTTCACCTTCTCAACCCCACCCGAGGTTGTTTACGCTGGCCAGCTGCGGTCAGCTAACGCTAGACGTAATGTTATCTAAACGCACCTGTTCGACCAGAGAAACATTTCTCGGGTCCGCTTTAAGTGTTAGAACGAGCCTAAGACGGTTTCTGTGAAAGAAACGGTTCGTTAGCGGCGGGTACCCTCTGTGGTCCCAACAGGGGAATTTCTCTGGTCGCTTTAAAACGTTTGATGACGAGCGGCTGGTACCCTTTGAGGCCTGGGTAACGAGTGTGATCTGTTTCAGGGGAAGATAACAACCCGCGGTAAGTCTTTGGGTTTTCGCCCCTTAGACAAGATAGAGCATAATGTTATGCATTTCTCTACCTGGGGAACTTTCGCACGATTTCTTTTGTCTTACTCTAGATTACGTCTTTCGCCGAACTTCTGTAGAAATACGCACGCCAGGTGTTCAGGGGGAGCGTCCCTTGTGATCTATAAGAGTAGACTGGTTTTAATAGACAAAGACATTCGTAAATTTTCCTGGCCCGTAGATGATCATCATGAGATAAGGCAAACTTTAACACAGTACTAGAATGTGTTTGCCTATGTGCTAGTCATTTTTCGGGGTGAGTTGACATATCTTATAATTATAATATTAGATTCATGTTAGCTTTTATATATATCTGTTAGGGAAGTGAATTTATTTCGTAGGACTTCTCCTAGTAATTTATTCAGTGATAAGTTAGCGCTGTCTACGGCCTATTAAGTGGTGCTTAAACTGTTACGGTTTATCATGGGTTAAATGTTAAACTTACAATAACAGATATTAGGCGTAGAATCAGTCCACGAATGCTTACCATTGGGTTAAGAGTCAGCAAAATTAACTGTCATTTCTGTAAGATAATGTCAGGTATGGATTGTTCACTTTAAAACTGAATAGTGAGATGCAGGTAATAACTCTGGATTATAGGAGATAGTCACTTATTCCTTTTGATAGATATTTCTAGTGGCAAGGGAGGATCATTTTATGCTTACTTGTGTGGCTAGGCACTAGTCTATAACTTTCACTGAAAGCAGTCACCAGGCATAGATATAATTATATCGTATGATCTAGCCACAACTGTATTATTATAGCAAGAACATTGCATTTTCTTTGTACTCATTTTGTGGAAATGCTAATATATTTCCCAAAAGGGACATACGATTTATTTGTGTAATGTCAAATGCTGTAATCTGTTTATGTAAATTCATTTAATGTTGTAAGATGAATAAGCATATTCATTTAACTGTAACTACAGGTTAGGTTTCCTGTATGTTGAGATTGGGAGAAGAGGGAGTAGATTTTGCTGTCAGAATATTTAATGACAGTTACATGGGTGTGCAAAAGATATTAAGCCTATGCGGGCGCGTGTTGATAATTGATATTTTTAAGGAACAGGAGACATGGTTAAAGACAGCCCTAAACTATCATAGCAATAACTACAATAAATCTAATCCCATAGTGGAGCGAAACTTTCTGTATAAAGTTAGTGTGATTTTAGCGTTGCTTGAAGTTAAAAGGTGTCTCTTTTGGGTCTCAGTTTCAGGGAGACCGACTCGCGAGAGAAGATTCAAGTCAGGCGAAGAACGAAATATTCTCTTAGATCCAGAGGGTTATGAATACAGCTAGCGTAACGAATCGTCTTACCCCCGTTCCTGAATCAAAACCCCTTTTTGTCAACGCCAAGTTAAGCTCACGCAGTGCAACGGAGCCAACGCTAAATCTGGAATCGCCAAACGCAGTAGTAGTTCTCTACTCGCCTATTGGATTACCAGCCAGAGCATTGCGGCTTCCAGAATATCAAACCCGCTCAGCATGCCTATAGCAGAATTCCATATCACCCGCCTTTTTTGTGCCTAAACGGGGCACTCAGCAAACCACAGCCAAACCAGGTTAAACAGGATTTACAGCCAAGCGGAGCCTTGCGCCGGATAAGCGCGCCTGGGTCTCTTTGTCCTCAAGTGACTTCTTCTGGTGTATTTCCTGGATACTTAAAACCTCGCACGTATGAGCAGCCATCTATGGACAGAGTTCCAGCCCCACTCACGCTATAAGGGGAGTCACCAACGTTTAGCACCAACAAAGAAAGTTTTGTAGGCTAGTCCCTCACGAAGGATCTACAAGTAATTCACTTCCTGGAGCTAGTACATTTGGTCCCCGAAAAGCAGACAGGCTGTCGCCCAGTTCAATCAGTTGGTCAGCAGGAGATAAACAGCGTCCCCCAGCCCAACTCGCGCCAGTAGGGGGGGTCACCAACGATAGCGCCTATACAGTGATGTTATTCAGGTTAATTCCATCACCGATGGAGGATATATACGAAAACACCACTTACTGGAGTTACTTCAGCTGGTCCCCGAAAACCGAAGGACTGTCACTCGATTATTTATCTCTTTGTGTTCTACAGGTTTTATGAATGGTGATCTGTGTGTGTGGTTGTTGGTGTATATGATTATTGATGAATATTTGATTATTGATGTAATTTTATGTTGTTGTGATGATATGCATTATTTTCATGCTTTTCTTCTTTAATAAATTTTACACATTTATTAATGCGCTGTTCACGACCTTTCCATCCATATTTGTATTTTTAGCTCTTTACTAGAATCTCTATGTATGATAAGAGAAAAGAGTTGAGAGCAGGAGATGCTTAGACAGACATAAGTGAGTTGAGGCTTGGAGAGAGATCATTTGAATAAATCTTCTTCCAGGTTGTCTCAAGTCCATCTCCTATTTACACCTTATCTAAAGTGTAATCTATAACTCTGTCAGTCCACTATCCCTTGTCGATTTCACTACAGTTGTCCAACTCGACAAATACTCTACACTCTAACTCAACCACGACAATCAACATGGCCAGACTTCTTTGTTTGAAAGTTTTGTGTTGGACTGATATCTTAATCAACTTATTTGGCTGAAGACATCAAAGACTTGTTGTTCCGTGAACTCTGGACAAACCGTAAATTTTCATCAAAAAGTCGTAATCCCCGAGTAAAGAAATAATAATTTGTTCACCTTCCCACTCTAAATCTTTTACTATCTGAGCTTTCATACTATTCATAAATATTTTTAAATTATTGTATGTCTGTCTGTAGCTATTGCTAATTGGATGGTATTGGTTTTAGAATTTGATTTCTCCAAATTCCCCACCAGCATTGTAACTTTCAAATTTCCTTTTCCATGATCAATTTCAAGTGTATGCCATACTTCATCTTCTGGTATGCAGTTGTTATGCCATGTTAATAAGTCCTCCCTCTTGTAGTCACTGAGAAGCCCACAAGTATAACCACCTAAATCGTTAAAATTTGCCAATAGTGTCTCTAGCCCTTGTCCATCATCTCCCACAAACTCTTTCATTTCCGTATGCACCCATTCATGCCTAATCTCTCTTGTCCATTTTCTTTCTGCCCCTTCATGCTTCTGTTTTTGTCATCTCTGGTCTATGAAACTGCCTACTTTACATTAACGCAGCGCTCTGCTAAGATGAATTTCGGTGGAGAAAATCTTTAATTTCTCCTCAACATTTTTATATAATTTAGAACTGTCTAGGTTGTAT